>JAVJIF010017770.1:0-81777 GCA_038442645.1 Agave tequilana | reverse complement strand
AATTATATATGCATGGATTAAAGTAAAGCTTCAAAGAAGCTCCCCTTAACTCATGCATACAAATAAATAAAAGATATGGCAATAAAAGCACATGACATGTATGCAATGTAGGAGATGCAATCATATAAATCAAATCATAAATCAAATCTTTGCTCTAATTGCAAGACAACATATATATGCATAAATACAAATCTTACTCAAATCTTTCTCCCTTAAGTGAGAAATCATGAATATAAAATCACAAATTCTTCTCCCCTTTTTGTCAATCATCAACAAAGGTTCAAAGAAGAATACATCAAACAAATTTTTCTCCCCCTTTAAGGAAATCAAGGAGGGTAAATACAAATAATCAATAAAATTTATATGCGATATAAATTCATGAAGAGGAAGACGTTAAGTTAGCTTCCCGACACATATACATTACATGAAAGAGGGATGACAAGCCCTAATTCACATAACGTATAATATGTCATGCATAAGAGGAGATGTGAAGCTCCCCCTACACACGTATATCATATAAAGAAGAGTTGTCAATCTCCTCAATTTATAATATACTCAACATGAATCTATATGTAAGAGATGTTAAGCTCTCCTTGCATATAGACAATACAAATCAAAAAATTTGAATTTTTCTTATGAAAACAAAAATTTTGAAATATCTTAAAATACAATATTTTCTTTTAAGGTACCAAATGTAGAACAAACAAATTTTGAATTTTGATACCAATTATGAAATACAATGCATAAGCTTGAAGATAAATAAGATTTGAAGTAAGCTTAGCATTAACAACTTTGTGCTTAAAAATATAAGAGTCAATTTTAGCTAAAGCACAAGTACAAATCATATATATGTATGAAAAGAGTATATCAATTGAAGTAGATACATACATATATGAAAGAACAAAATATGAGTATATACAACAAGAGTCAAATTGATACCAATTGAAAATATCCAATAATACCAATTGAAAAGTAAGCATAAGTGTATACTCATATAATCTACCATATGAAGAATTCGAACTAGTTAAATGAACTTGTTTTAAGAACTAGTACGAGATCCTTCCATCAAGGAATAAGTTAAAAAGTTTTTCATGAAAGATCAATGAAAACACAAGGCACTAAAAAGCACTCTATCCATAAAGTCCATATCAAAAGAAGTGAGTGTGATAGTGTTATGTGAAACATGGTATCATGAAAATTAGTAATAAAACTCAATATTCCTTAAAATTATAATTTGAAAATACGAAAATCATCACAAATTTTAATATAGAAAATCATCAAAATTATATTTCATAGCATATGTATGTTTTGACAAGACATTAAGTATACATACATATCCCCAAAATACAATTGAGTCCTCATAAATAGATTTGCATGAAAAGCAAATGACTCAAGGGTTATCCATGTATATTTTAATGTTTGGCAAAAGAAACTTATACATGAAATGAAATCACATGATCAAAACATAAATCCAATTGGGAATACAAGTTTAAGAATGTAATGATCATCAACATAAGGCTATACTAGTACATCTAATAGGCACAAATAAGCATTCAACCAATCATATATAGATTTATTTGTGGTCCATAAGGTGTACAAGTATAAATCCAAGTGTTGACAAATACTAACATCTAAACTAATATTCAATACAATGTAGCATCAAAAATTTTGAAATCACAAAAGATTTATCCATAAAAATAGAATCATGTGCAATACTTGAAGAATAGATAACTAGTTTAAATAAATTTTTGACAAACTAGTTAAAGATCCTTCATAAATAAAAAATCATATGTTTTCATGAATAATACTAAATACATAAAAGTTCAAGCACTCATATTCCATAAAGCTCCAAATTATATATTTTCTTAAAGATAGAGTGTTCAAAGGTTATGTAAATAGTATCTACATGAAAATAGTCATAGAAGTCCAAATCAAATCATGACTAAAATTTTTTATTTAACAACACACAAAAAACATTTGTATCAAAACAAATCAAAAAAAAAAAAAAAAAATTTACATGGTATATGTATGAATTATACAAATCAACAATATGCATACATATCCCAAATATAAAAGAGTCTATTAAATGTTTGCATGAAGGCAAGAGACTCACGGGTATACATGTATATTTAGATTTGAATTAAACACCCATATACATGAAGTAAATCACACAAAAAAAAAATTGGCAAAACATGTATATATGAGAATTATCAAAACTAGATTATACATATGCATAAAGTGGATACAAGTGAGCATGAAGTTCAAATTATTTAAGAGTCAATTGTAATTCACTATTTGTATATGTATACATACAAGTTTGACAAATCTACATCTAAGCATGTAAATACCACATGAAGCACATGAAAAATCTTAAAACAAAATCATGAACATGCTATGAATATGAAATAAGTAAATAGCATGAACATAAAAGTAGGAGTTTAGAGGTGTTACCAACTCCAAAGCTCCAAATATGGTGGCCTTTCCACCAAGATTCCTTGATAGCAATGCATCCCAATGTTTGTCCATCATGTCCATTGCATTGGCTACCAAGGCACCAATCCTCTCACGTTTTGTGAGAGCCTCCACCTATATCAAAATCAAAGGGTGGGGGGTTTGGTACCATGTTTTCTTGGGTCCTTTGGGGTTAGCATTGTTATAAGGAACCCAAAATCTATTATATTTAGCAAAATATAGATATGGTTTCTTATCAAAACAATATTTTGCTAGATGGCCTTTGCGGCCACAATGTGTACAAATGTACACCTTAGCATGATGCTTATGAGTGTGATTGTGATCGTGTTGTGCATCATAAGCATGATGTGTATGTGCATGAGCATGAGGAACTTGTTCTTTTGAAACAAGGATTCCAACTTAGAATGGTGAATGCACACGAGTTCAAAGTTGAACTCAAATTATTCATCTTATTTTTCATATTCTTAATCTCATTAGATGTGGCATGAAAAGCATGATGAGATGAAGAATCATTTTTCTTTTTCTTCTTGCAACAAAATCTTTTCTTTTTCAACAAATTTTTCTTTCAAAGTGATATTTTCTTGAAAAATATTTTCTTTTTGTTTTTCTACCATAGCTATCTTATCCTTCAAAATAGTGTTCCTTTACACAAATCATTTAATTTAGACATGAGGGAAACATTTCATTTTTCAAGTCTTCATTTTCCTTTTCTAAACATGCAAGTTATTTCTAAAAGAATCATTTTCTACATGCATGCAATCAATGTTCTTTTTCAAATCTTTATTATTCTTTTCTAAGCATGCAATGTTATCTCTACATGAATCATGTTCATTATGCATGCAAGCAATGTCATTTTTCAAAATTTATTTTCTTTCTTAATTATGTCATATCTTTCAAGCAATAATTGGCATAAAGAATTTCATCACATATGACATACTAGCATCCTCATCATCGGATTCGGTATTTACCTCAAGGGGGTCATCCCCTTGGACATGTAGCACTTGTTGGAGGTGTCGCTTCCAACATCCGAATCACTCCCCGCATAGTATTGTTCATTTTCGCCAAGGGAGATGAGGGTGTTCCAAGCTACAAAAGCCGATTCAATGTTAGCAACCCTAGATAAATAATCATCATTTAGGGTACATTTAAGAGCATGAAGGGCTTTTGCATTAGCCTCAATGTACTTGCTATTTGAACAATAATCATTATTAGTAGTAGCAAGATAGACACTAAATCCTAGGGCTTTGAGGAACAAGGACATCTTAACCTTCCAAGTTTGGATGTTAAGGATGTCAAAGAGGGTGGTGACATAAAGTCCATGGTGAGGTGTGTGTGTACAACAAATATTGTGATTAGCCCAAATGTAGGATCTTTAACTCTTAGGTTGTTAGACCCTTATCAAGAGCACTTGCTCTGATACCAATTGTAAGATCACCTAGAGGGGGGGTGAATAGGTGATGGCTAATCTAAAGGTCACTTATGAACAAATAATGCGGAATTAAAACTAAGTTGACCAAATTAAAGCTTCTTATTATTTAACACTTATGTATAACCAAGAGTGTTGCCGAATTCCCCTTGCGAGGCTCTGGACAAGCTCCTCTAGATTCCCCTTGAATGGTTGAGGTGCGCGTGGCTCTCTTGGTTGAATACAAGTGTTAACAACAATCCCAAGCAAGTATGTATATCAATTATGAGCACAAGGGAATATATCATGCATATATAAGATGAACACAATAAATTTGAATGCAAGATATAAAAGAGACAAAAGAGAGAGGAGGGATAGAGTAAGCAATCGCAAACACAAAGGGTTTGTTTCGAGGTTCGAGCACACTTGCTCTACATCCCCGCCTTCGACACACGAAGGATTTCCACTATGTAAGATCCCACGGATCTCTCCTCGGTGCCGTACACCTACAAACCCTCGGACTCCCAAGTCCGTACACACGCAAGTCCACCGACTCGCCGAGGCCGTACCTCGAACCACTAAGAGTTCACAACGAACTCTAGCCACCAACAACGAGCACACTTGCCCGTCTCCTCAAATACAAAGAAAGGATCTCTTTGATGATCACAACACTTGATCACCTAAAGAGCACTCTCACTACAACACACCTATAAGAATATCTAGCAATGGAAAGCTCAAGTGTGTGTGTGAGAAAATGAAGGAAAGAAAGCTTTGTTGGAAAACACAAGAAATCACTTAAACACTCTCTTGATAAAACTCTTCCTTTTGATTGGAAGTATTTGCACTAAAATCTTGTAGAGAAACTCCTCTAAAAGTGTCTGAAAAACAGCTCAAGAAGTCTCCTAAATGTTACCTCAAAACAGATGACAAAATCCCAATTTATAGGCTGCCAGAAAATAGAGCCGTGGGGTTCTGTCAGAGCTGGCGGTCGACCGCCGGTCGACCGGCCAACGGTCATTTTTCTGACCGTTGCAGCCACCGGTCGACTGGTGAGTCGACCGATCTTCTGGAATGAACTGTCGGTCGACCGGTTCGGTCGACTGGCAATTTCCAGAGAGCAACAGGTTTGGGTCGGTCGAGTCCCGGTCGAGTCCCGGTCGACTGATACGCACATGCACAAAACTGTGCATGTCGGTCGAGTGCCGGTCGACTGCCGGTCGACCGGTCACTGAGAAATTCTGAAAAATCAGAACTTCCAGGACCTGGAAAATTTGGATTTAGGTTTTGGGTCTTGGATAAAATGTTTTGGTCTTGAAAAATCATAGAGTATGAGCATGTGTCATACTACTATCAAGGTAAAATACTTGGTAAAAATTCTTTTGATAAAAACCTAATTTTCCATGAAATGTTTTTCCAAACCTTTATCAAATACAAAACAAGATATTTGAGTCCATTTAAAAGCATAGTGTGTATGGATATGATCCACTCCACAATCAATATGAATATCTATGTTTTTGAAATCTAGTATACAACTTGGTTTGGTTAAAGAATATACATGATAGAAATACCAAAAACCAACAAATATTTTGTCTTAAAGAAAAATCTTTTTTCCAAATAAAAATTCTTTTCTAAAAAGAAATCTTTTATGAAATCAATTAAATCAAGAGTTCTATCAAGAGTGTGTGTGTGTGATATAGACTTGAGCAATCCACCAACTATCTATCCTTTACATTTTTACTAAAACAAAAATACAAATTCTATACCTAGACACAAGTCTTCAACTTCTTGAAGTCTTCCCTGAAGGCTTCTCATCTTCTTGACTTGGTCCAAGCTTGATCCAAAAACTTCCTTGGATCACCACATGCAAGCTCCAAATCTTGTTCTTTTATCCTTTGTTGAGCTATGCACCTACTAAGATCTTGATCATGAATCTGTCACTAATTAGCACAAGATCATTAGTAAATATAACTTCATGAGTTGATCATCATCAAAACTAGGGCGATAGGCCTTTGGGCCAACAATCTCCCCCTTTTTGATGATGACAAAACTCATGAAATTATATATGCATGGATTAAAGTAAAGCTTCAAAGAAGCTCCCCCTTAACTCATGCATACCAAATAAATAAAAGATATGGCAATAAAAGCACATGACATGTATGCAATGTAGGAGATGCAATCATATAAATCAAATCATAAATCAAATCTTTTGCTCCTAATTGCAAGACAACATATATATGCATAAATACAAATCTTACTCAAAATCTTTCTCCCCCTTAAGTGAGGAAATCATGCATATAAAATCACAAATTCTTCTCCCCCTTTTTGTCAATCATCAACAAAGGGTTCAAAGAAGAATACATCAAACAAATTTTTCTCCCCCTTTAAGGAAATCAAGGAGGGTAAATACAATTAATCAATAAAATTTATATGCGATATAAATTCATGAAGAGGAAGACGTTAAGTTAGCTTCCCGACACATATACATTACATGAAAGAGGGATGACAAGCCCTAATTCACATAACGTATAATATGTCATGCATAAGAGGAGATGTGAAGCTCCCCTACACACGTATATCATATAAAGAAGAGTTGTCAATCTCCTCAATTTATAATATACTCAACATGAATCTATATGTAAGAGAGATGTTAAGCTCTCCTTGCATATAGACAATACAAATCAAAAATTTGAATTTTTCTTATGAAAACAAATTTTGAAATATCTTAAAATACAATATTCTTTAAGGTACCAAATGTAGAACAACCAAATTTTGAATTTTGATACCAATTATGAAATACAATGCATAAGCTTGAAGATAAATAAGATTTGAAGTAAGCTTAGCATTAACAACTTTGTGCTTAAAAATATAAGAGTCAATTTTAGCTAAAGCACAAGTACAAATCATATATATGTATGAAAAGAGTATATCAATTGAAGTAGATACATACATATATGAAAGAACAAAATATGAGTATATACAACAAGAGTCAAATTGATACCAATTGAAAATATCCAATGATACCAATTGAAAAGTAAGCATAAGTGTATACATCATATAATCTACCATATGAAGAATTCGAACTAGTTAAATGAACTTGTTTTAAGAACTAGTACGAGATCCTTCCATCAAGGAATAAGTTAAAAAGTTTTTCATGAAAGATCAATGAAACACAAGGCACTAAAAAGCACTCTATCCATAAAGTCCATATCAAAAAGAAGTGAGTGTGATAGTGTTATGTGAAACATGGTATCATGAAAATTAGTAATAAAACTCAATATTCCTTAAAATATAAATTTTGAAAATACGAAAATCATCACAAATTTTAATATATGAAAATCATCAAAATTATATTTCATAGCATATGTATGTTTTGACAAGACATTAAGTATACATACATATCCCCAAAATACAATTGAGTCCTCATAAATAGATTTGCATGAAAAGCAAATGACTCAAGGGTTATCCATGTATATTTTAATGTTTTGGCAAAAGAAACTTATACATGAAATGAAATCACATGATCAAAACATAAATCCAATTGGGAATACAAGTTTAAGAATGTAATGATCATCAACATAAGGCTATACTAGTACATCTAATAGGCACAAATAAGCATTCAACCCAATCATATATAGATTTATTTGTGGTCCATAAGGTGTACAAGTATAAATCCAAGTGTTGACAAATACTAACATCTAAACTAATATTCAATACAATGTAGCATCAAAAATTTTGAAATCACAAAGAATTTATCCATAAAAATAGAATCATGTGCAATACTTGAAGAATAGATAACTAGTTTAAATAAATTTTTGACAAACTAGTTAAAGATCCTTCATAAATAAAAATCATATGTTTTCATGAATAATACTAAATACATAAAAGTTCAAGCACTCATATTCCATAAAGCTCCAAATTATATATTTCCTTAAAGATAGAGTGTTCAAAGGTTATGTAAATAGTATCTACATGAAAATAGTCATAGAAGTCCAAATCAAATCATGACTAAAATTTTTATTTAACAACACACAAAAACATTTGTATCAAAACAAATCAAAAAAAAAAAAAAAAAAATTTACATGGTATATGTATGAATTATACAAATCCAACAATATGCATACATATCCCAAATATAAAAGAGTCTATTAAATGTTTGCATGAAGGCAAGAGACTCACGGGTATACATGTATATTTATTAGATTTGAATTAAACACCATATACATGAAGTAAATCACACAAAAAAAATGGCAAAACATGTATATATGAGAATTATCAAAACTAGATTATACATATGCATAAAGTGGATACAAGTGAGCATGAAGTTCAAATTATTTAAGAGTCAATTGTAATTCACTATTGTATATGTATACATACAAGTTTGACAAATCTACATCTAAGCATGTAAATACCACATGAAGCACATGAAATCTTAAAACAAAATCATGAACATGCTATGAATATGACATAAGTAAATAGCATGAACATAAAAGTAGGAGTTTAGAGGTTGTTACCAACTCCAAAGCTCCAAATATGGTGGCCTTTCCCACCAAGATTCCTTGATAGCAATGCATCCCAATGTTTGTCCATCATGTCCATTGCATTGGCTACCAAGGCACCAATCCTCTCACGTTTTGTGAGAGCCTCCACCTATATCAAAATCAAAGGGTGGGGGTTTTGGTACCCATGTTTTCTTGGGTCCTTTGGGGTTAGCATTGTTATAAGGAACCCAAAATCTATTATATTTAGCAAAATATAGATATGGTTTCTTATCAAAACAATATTTTGCTAGATGGCCTTTGCGGCCACAATGTGTACAAATGTACACCTTAGCATGATGCTTATGAGTGTGATTGTGATCGTGTTGTGCATCATAAGCATGATGTGTATGTGCATGAGCATGAGGAACTTGTTTCTTTTGAAACAAGGATTCCAACTTAGAATGGTTAAATGCACACGAGTTCAAAGTTGAACTCAAATTATTCATCTTATTTTTCATATTCTTAATCTCATTAGATGTGGCATGAAAAGCATGATGAGATGAAGAATCATTTTTCTTTTTCTTCTTAGCAACAAAATCTTTTTCTTTTTCAACAAATTTTCTTTTCAAAGTGATATTTCTTGAAAAATATTTTCTTTTTGTTTTTCTACCATAGCTATCTTATCCTTCAAAATAGTGTTCCCTTTACACAAATCATTTAATTTAGACATGAGGGAAACATTTTCATTTTTCAAGTCTTCATTTTCCTTTTCTAAACATGCAAGTTTATTTCTAAAAGAATCATTTTCTACATGCATGCAATCAATGTTCTTTTTCAAATCTTTATTATTCTTTTCTAAGCATGCAATGTTATCTCTACATGAATCATGTTCATTATGCATGCAAGCAATGTCATTTTTCAAAATTTTATTTTCTTTTTAATTATGTCATATCTTTCAAGCAATAATTGGCATAAAGAATTTAGCTCATCATATGACATACTAGCATCCTCATCATCGGATTCGGTATTTACCTCAAGGGGGTCATCCCCTTGGACCATGTAGCACTTGTTGGAGGTGTCGCTTCCAACATCCGAATCACTCCCCGCATAGTATTGTTCATTTTCGCCAAGGGAGATGAGGGTGTTCCAAGCTACAAAAGCCGATTCAATGTTAGAAACCTAGATAAATAATCATCATTTAGGGTACATTTAAGAGCATGAAGGGCTTTTGCATTAGCCTCAATGTACTTGCTATTTGAACAATAATCATTATTAGTAGTAGCAAGATAGACACTAAATCCTAGGGCTTTGAGGAACAAGGACATCTTAACCTTCCAAGTTTGGATGTTAAGGATGTCAAAGATGGGTGGTGACATAAAGTCCATGGTGAGGTGTGTGTGTACAACAAATATTGTGATTAGCCCAAATGTAGGATCTTTAACTCTTAGGTTGTTAGACCCTTATCAAGAGCACTTGCTCTGATACCAATTGTAAGATCACCTAGAGGGGGGGTGAATAGGTGATGGCTAATCTAAAGGTCACTTATGAACAAATAATGCGGAATTAAAACTAAGTTGACCAAATTAAAGCTTCTTATTAATTTAACACTTATGTATAACCAAGAGTGTTGCCGAATTCCCCTTGCGAGGCTCTGGACAAGCTCCTCTAGATTCCCCTTGAATGGGTTGAGGTGCCGCGTTGGCTCTCTTGGTTGAATACAAGTGTTAACAACAATCCAAGCAAGTATGTATATCAATTATGAGCACAAGGGAATATATCATGCATATATAAGATGAACACAATAAATTTGAATGCAAGATATAAAAGAGACAAAGAGAGAGAGAGGGATAGAGTAAGCAATCGCAAACACAAAGGTTTGTTTCGAGGTTCGAGCACACTTGCTCTACATCCCCGCCTTCGACACACGAAGGATTTCCACTATGTAAGATCCCACCGGATCTCTCCTCGGTGCCGTACACCTACAAACCCTCGGACTCCCAAGTCCCGTACACACGCAAGTCCACCGACTCGCCGAGGCCGTACCTCGAACCACTAAGAGTTCACAACCGAACTCTAGCCACCAACAACGAGCACACTTGCCCGTCTCCTCAAATACAAAGAAAGGATCTCTTTGATGATCACAACACTTGATCACCTAAAGAGCACTCTCACTACAACACACCTATAAGAATATCTAGCAATGGAAAGCTCAAGTGTGTGGTGAGAAAATGAAGGAAAGAAAGCTTTGTTGGAAAACACAAGAAATCACTTAAACACTCTCTTGATAAAAACTCTTCCTTTTGATTGGAAGTATTTGCACTAAAATCTTGTAGAGAAACTCCTCTAAAAGTGTCTGAAAAACAGCTCAAGAAGTCTCCTAAATGTTAACCTCAAAACAGATGACAAAATCCCAATTTATAGGCTGCCAGAAAATAGAGCCGTTGGGGTTCTGTCAGAGCTGGCGGTCGACCGCCGGTCGACCGGCCAACGGTCATTTTTCTGACCGTTGCAGCCACCGGTCGACTGGTGAGTCGACCGATCTTCTGGAATGAACTGTCGGTCGACCGGTTCGGTCGACTGGCAATTTCCAGAGAGCAACAGGTTTGGGTCGGTCGAGTCCCGGTCGAGTCCCGGTCGACTGATACGCACATGCACAAAACTGTGCATGTCGGTCGAGTGCCGGTCGACTGCCGGTCGACCGGTCACTGAGAAATTCTGAAAAATCAGAACTTCCAGGACCTGGAAAATTTGGATTTAGGTTTTGGGTCTTGGATAAAATGTTTTGGTCTTGAAAAATCATAGAGTATGAGCATGTGTCATACTACTATCAAGGTAAAATACTTGGTAAAAATTCTTTTGATAAAAACCTAATTTTCCATGAAATGTTTTTCCAAACCTTTATCAAATACAAAAACAAGATATTTGAGTCCATTTAAAAGCATAGTGTGTATGGATATGATCCACTCCACAATCAATATGAAATATCTATGTTTTTGAAATCTAATATACAACTTGGTTTTGGTTAAAGAATATACATGATAGAAATACCAAAAACCAACAAATATTTTGTCTTAAAGAAAAATCTTTTTCCAAATAAAAATTCTTTTCTAAAAAGAAATCTTTTATGAAATCAATTAAATCAAGAGTTCTATCAAGAGTGTGTGTGTGTGATATAGACTTGAGCAATCCACCAACTATCTATCCTTTACATTTTTACTAAAACAAAAATACAAATTCTATACCTAGACACAAGTCTTCAACTTCTTGAAGTCTTCCCTTGAAGGCTTCTCATCTTCTTGACTTGGTCCAAGCTTGATCCAAAAAACTTCCTTGGATCACCACATGCAAGCTCCAAATCTTGTTCTTTTATCCTTTGTTGAGCTATGCACCTACTAAGATCTTGATCATGAATCTGTCACTAATTAGCACAAGATCATTAGTAAATATAACTTCATGAGTTGATCATCATCAAAACTAGGGCGATAGGCCTTTGGGCCAACAATGATAGACACCTGCTACATATATGCTATGTTAGACGCCCAATGATACACATGGCTGCCCTTATTACTGGCCATTTATATTTTGTATGTTATTTCTATCTTATTCCAGTATATATTTTCATAATATACTCACATGTTATATGCACGTGCATTTTTTCCTTTATTCTTACACATTCATTGGGAGTTATGACTCCCTGAATTTGCACATACAGGTCCATGTATATTCTATATTGCAGATTAGGTATTTGGAGAGGATCACCCACCTTTCGAAGAGCCAGAGTTTCCTTACTTGGTCATCCCTTTTCGGTATATTGTTACTCTCTTTTATTCATGTCGTTCCTTTCGATTTCCTACACTGGACTTTTGTTCTATTCTTTCATTTCTCTGTCATCATTGTGTTAGATATTTATATGTCATATTGTAATAATATTAATTTATTGTAGTAGGTTTTATACCTTGTTTAGGTTACTTTAGGCTTAGCGTGTATAAGTGGGGTATTCTCTTCGCGTATATATGTTGCCGACTCTCGTTGCGTCTCCGCTGTAGAGTATTTTGGAAAGTGGGGCATGACAATATTACAAGCATGCATATGAATTTTAGTGGTTATATATACATGCATGAACTACTCAGAGGTGACAATACATAATTAATTTTCGTATGAATGATTCTCCATATGGTTCCAAAAGAAACGACCACAAAGCTTACGCCGGGACTTTACCCTTATCACGACCTGAAAATATTATTAATATAAAAAGGCGAGCTCGACAGTTCAATGAGTAAAGTCATACGAAAAATCCAAGGAGTGGTATATAAATAACAATACGAAGTATAATTTGTGTATCATGTAATAAACATGAACATAGATTGGACAAGATAAATAGGAGCTCGACGATACAATAAAAATATAGAAATCAGAATGTGTATTCCATTGATTCTTTCATAAATAGAAAAAGTCCGTTTCACTTAATTATTTATTTTATTTGTCTCTTATAATAATATCTCATATTTCACTGAATGTATGTATTATCCAGATTTATCTCAATACTTTGTACATAGAAGCTCACGACATATTATATAGTCATTTCAGTATCTTTTTAAATAGTCATTTCAGTATCTTTTATCTTATTGAACTCATGATAGAATACTATTCTTATCAGTACATTTATATACATATATCACACAAATAACACCTATAACATGCAATTCATGTATGCATAATTCTTATTCTACTCCCCCACCATCTTCCTCCAACACACACACACACACACACAAAAAAAATAATACCCCGTATTTCACATCTGGTGCCACCCTCTGTAACACATGTACAACAATTTATACGCGCACGCCATATATATTCATATGCACATACTCCCTCCTCCCCTACCATAACCCTTCCTCTATATATATATATATATATATATATATATATTCAAGTACACATATATAATGCATATACGAATTTACGTACACACACACAGACATATAACTTTAAAGTCTTCCCCCATTCGCCAACCTTCCTCCATGTTATGCAATGCACACATGTATATTACAACAACACATCATTTAGTATATTAATATCAATAATTAGAAAAGTTCACATTTTTCCTGATTATCAATATAGTTTCCATAATTCACACCAGTATTTGCTTTATACACACACATATACTTATGTGTACACACACACACACACACAGACATCTATATATATACAAATGCATATACACACAGATATAAATATATCACCAATATCATTTTTATATCAGACTTTCTCATTTGGGTTTATAATGTATTCAATTCTACTTCTCAAGCTTTTGGTTCATGAATGACTCGATAATAGACTTACGATTCTTTGTTTATTGACATTGATACATTATTTCAATCCCTCACCAGTGACACAATTGTCACATTAATCTCGATCAATGTATATAAATATTTCAAGTTATATAATTTGCATTAATTTGAGAATCTAGATCGTGAAACAAGTCGAGGGTTCTCTGATATTATAGTTAACAAGCTTACACAATTTATTCTTTGATTATCTAGCTGTACTCAATTAATATTATAATTAGCTACTTTCACAATTAATAATATAATCAGCTAGCTTCCATAATTAATATTAAAATTAATCAAGTTTTCGATAGGATACAGGAAACAAATTTATTAACATCTAACCACGTAATTTAAGCGAGAATTGAAAATCACCTAGAGAGGGGTGAATAGGTGATGCTAATAAAATTATGTGAGAATTAAAATCTATTTGTAACAAACACACTAAATCAAAAAATTAAGTCTATTAAAACAAGTATAAATAAGCAATTTTAATCATAATCAGTGAGCAATTATGAGTATAAGCAACAAATATTAAGTAGAGATCACGAGTCAAAAAAAAGAGCAAACTCCGTATACACAAGGATTTGTTCTCGAGGTTCGATCCACTAATCTACATCCTCTGTCTCCAACTCCTATGGAGATGTAATCGCTATAACCGGTTCGCGAAATCAAAATATACTTAAAGCGTGATCCCTCAGGCCACAATTTGGAGCCGTAATTTCTATCACAAGATCCCTCTTGGATTAACTCTGGAGCCTCAACTCCTGCAACAATCCGATCCCATAAGGCTGACTTTACACAACCTCTCTTAATAGAGGTACTCAACACCAAATACAATAATAAGATTGTGATCTTCTCTTGATCACTTAAACTTTTCACAAGAACCTATAGATATAGATTGAGATTAGAAGAACAAGTTTGCTGTATGTGAAATTTTGGAAGATTGAAAGAAAAAAGCTCTAAAAACTTTTGTAGAGAAAACTCATGAAAATTGAAGCTCTTGGCACTTGAGAAACTCTCTGAAAACTTGATGTAAATCTTGATTGTTAATCTCTGCAAAATATTTTAAATTTATAGCAAAAATCAAAACAGAAATGACAAAAACTTTGTTGAAAATCAGCAAAGAAAAGTCAATTCATTTTCAAAAATTTTGTACTGGCTATCGAAAGCACTTTCGACAATGATGGTTTTTCAAAAGAAGAGCTGTCAAAAATCAAAGAGAGCTGTTGAAAATCTGAACAACACTAGACAGACCAAACTTTCAGCAAAATACTCTCGAAAACTCTTTTCGACAGTTAGTGAAAAACACTACCACTATTGTCGAATGAGTCTATTTTGAACTTTTCTGAGTTCTCTAGAAAACACTTTTGATATCGTGCACACAGGCTGTCGAAAGTTCATCAGCTCAAAACACAAAAAACATGCACCCTGAGTATTTGTTTTCGACAATACCAAGAAGTTCTGTCGAAAGTAGTTCAGTGAAAACTGATTTTTTAGAAACTTGTATAGAATAAATTTTAACTTCATAAATCATATAAAAATAAGTTTCTTGAAATATTTTAGAGCTCTAATATGTATGGATAAACTCCACTACATATTTCAAATGGTAAAACTTTTTTTAAGATTTAATCAATATTAAAGTTGATTTTCCATCAAATCCAAAGTATTTTGAAACTAGTTTTGATAAACTTGATTTTTATATATAATTAACTTTTGAAAAAAATCTTTAATCTATCAAACAAAACTGTGAGTGTGTTAAGCTTGAACTATCAATCCTACAATCTAAAGCTTTAACACAAATTCTAAACTTACAAAACACAAAATTCTATTTCTTGAATCATTTAAGTCTTTAATGTATATCTTGATTAGTATCTGACTTCTTTAGCTCCAATCCTCAACGAGAGATATTTTAAACTGTATTGTCTGAGCTTGAGATATGGAATATTTTGTATCTTTGATAAATAACATGTATATACTTAAAATGTAACGCCCCGATCCCACGGATACGGGAACGCTACGGTGACACACATACGTAGGGCAAAAATACTCTCACATATGTACGCTAAGCTTTAGTACAGGAAATAAATGCAATATACACGATAACTTCAGCATTAACTAAGTACAAGAATACCTGTAAAAGGGTCAGTGACCATGATAATTATGAAAACAAAAAAAATGAAAGTACCGATAAAATAATAAAAGTACCTATGAATAATAAAAGTGACGGATCTCCTAACAGTATCCTGAGAAACACCAAGAACTACGACCCTCGGTCTCAAACTTGGGCACGCAAACTCAGGGTCGTTAGAAAATGACCTAGTGAGTGGTAAAATGAAGGAAGCAGTAATATATACTATAATACTACAATCACGGTAATATATAATACATGTCAAGGTGACAGTGATACAACATAAAAGTCCTAACAATCGGTATATCAATATTACAAGTATTTTAACAGTACTATAATATAACCTATACCTAGTATGATATAATAATGTCATCTCTACAATATTATATAATATATGATTATATACCATAGCAATCATTTATAGTATCGTGAGTGTACATGTATGTCATGCCCATATGGAATATATAGAGTGTAGGATAATAACATGACATGAAGAGCAGAACATGCATATATAATAATATGACAATAAACAAGATAGTCATGATGGACAAGATATGAAGTAATATAATTGTACAATAATAACAATCAGTATCATTTGATATTTTAATCAATATCTTCCAATGTCCCATACCACTGACAGTTCACACCGGAGCCCGTACTCCAGCCGAACCCATTTAGACATGGCTACGGGCACCATTATCTGAACGAGAGAATGACCAAATAGTTAGTGTTCCTGATGTCACCATTGTTGGTTTAATAAATATATCATGTACTAGGTCTGAATAACGAGCGCACATGAGGATGCCTCCATCATGCCAACACCCACGATGTGGGATTCTAGAGGTGGCCCCCACAGATTCAAAAGGTGGCCCCCACCAGGCATGTGGTGTGACACTTAGTTCCACACACCTTCTGTCGGACGCCAGCATGACCGTGCGTATAATGGGTAGACAAGATAACAAGAATACTAAGTCTGATTAATAACAATATCAATAACAAGAGCACTAGAGACATCCTCATCATCCAATACCAGGCGAAGTGAGAATTCTAGAGGTGACCCTCACAGATTCAAGAGGTGGCCCCCACCACGTATAGGTGTGATATGGCACTTTGCTCCGTATGACACTTAGTTCCGCACATGTTCTGTCGGACGCTGATGTGACTGTGGTAATAACAGGGTTACCAGGATACAGGTAGGCTGGCTGAATAACAATGTGTATAACGTGATCAAGTTAACAGAATTTATCAGTAATATAGTAACATAAACAAGTAAACAATGTTATAGGATTACATAAATATTCAAGTAATGGTATTCCAGAATCATCCAATTTGGAGTCCGGATGCTCCAGATGTCGCCCGAACACTAAATTCAATAAAAATAGGTTAAATATGAAATAAAGAGATCTTAATTGTAAATATTAAAATAACAAGGGATTTTTATGTAAAATTACCTTTATTATGAATCTGGTTTGGTTTGTTAACGGGTGGGACCCCAAAACCCAGATCCATAAACTTAAGTAGATGGGTTTAAATTTAATGGGTTTGGGGTTTAAATAGGGAGAGAAAAAGAAGAGAGAGAATGAAAGAGAGAGAAGAAATCAGGGGAGGAGGCGCGGCCAGTGGCACTGGTCGTTGGCGGACGGCGGCCTGGCCGGACAGTGGACCAGGCTGATCGGCCAGGGGGCGGCTCAACGACGCTGCCACCGAGGGAGGAGGAGAAGGGGATGGGTGTGATGGTGGTGGTTTTTGAGGTGGTGATAAAGTGATGGTGAGATGGATGGTGAAAGGTAGAGATTTGGGTTGCTGTGGTGAATTAGTGGAGGAATATGGTGGTTAATTTGGGAGGATTTGGTGGTGGTAGGTGGTGGATTGGAGAGATTAAAGAAAATGAAGAAGGTGGAGAAGATGGAAATTGATAATGAATTCTTGTAATTAGAAGAGAGTGGAGGAAATTGGGTATAAGGGGTGGTGCCGGGGTGGTTTGGCCACCAGCGTGAGGTCGCCGGAGGAGGGAGGTCGGCGGCAGTGGTGATGGCCGGTTGGTGTTGGTAGTTGATTGTAGGAAAGGGGGAGAGAGATTATGTAGAGAGAGGTAGAGAGAGTTAAAGAGAATGGGGAAGATTCTTAGAGAGAGAAAGAAAGATTTTATGGGAGGAAGAGAGTAAAGGTGGTGGCTGAGAGAGGTGGTGGAAATGGGTAGGTCGGTGGGAAGTTTGAAGAAGGGAAAGAAGAAGAAAGAGAAAAGAAAGAAAGAATAAGATTTAAATAATGTTATTTAATTTCGGTAAAATTCAATTAGTTCAGAACGGTTCTCAAAAATTCTGTAAAATAGCAAATATTACCCAAAGGAGCAATGTAAAATAGGATTCAAAAAATTCAGTCTGGTTTGCAAGTTAAAAATCCTGGAATGTGTCGTCGATACCGGTCGACACTGGTTTGACCGAATTTTGAACTAATTCAGAAAAATCTCCAAAAATACCCGAAAGCGAAAAATATGGTCTTGAAGAATAATTTGAAAACAGATTTTGAAAATTCAAATCCATTTGTGAATTAAAAATCATAAAGCCGATTATCGGCATCGGTCGACACCGACTTCGGTGATTTTTCAAAATAATCTAGAAATTTTCTTAAATTTTGAAAAATCTAAAATATTAGAAAATAATATTTAAAACTGAAATTAGTTCAATTTTACTGTTAGGAAGGTCAAATCAACTTTATACAGTATATAGAGTACTGATACTCTGATACGTATATCAAGGATCGGAGGGTTACATAAAATAACTTCCTGATCATTAACTTCTACCTACATGAGTTGAGAATCATCAAAACACGTGGTTAATTTAACTTTTGGGTTAACAATCTCAAACTTTGGGTGAGCAATCTCTCCTTTTTTGATGATGACAAAACTCATGGAGTTATATATGTATAGTTTAGAGTGAAGTTTTAAGAAAACTATTCCTGAATTTATGCATACACAAAAAACAAGTATATTCAATTAAATTCAATTTGATATCAACAACTCATAGAATTATTCAAGTTAACTCAATTTGATATCAACAATCACATACACACATACTAATATATCAATATACTCAAATATCAATATAAGATTTTCATATGCATATACTATGATCCAACCAGCCATTAAACAAAACAATATCCAATCACAGAATTGATTTCAAATATAAACAAAACATTCATAATAGAATTCATAACTTGTTCAAATTTAACCACATAATCAAAATGATTACAAACCAAATTGATTACAAGCCAAAGTACTGTATATCCGTTACAAACTAGAACACAAACTTAAATATCCATAAGATTCATTACATAAAGTTCATAAACAAGAGCAAAACATAAATAAACTGGAAAAACTCCCAAAAGTCTTCAAAAGATCTTCAATAACTCCATAATCTTTCTCCCCATTTTTGTCATTCATCAAGAAAGGGTCAAAGAAGCTCAGCCTTCATTCCCCGGTGTGTAGTCGGTGAAGGGCTCAAGAATAATAGATGGAGGAGGGTGAGTGGGTACAAAGATCAATTATTTGATATTTAAATAGTTGAGTAAGAAGAATCCTAAATGGTAAACTGTCCAAGGAAAGATTAGGAGCAGTCATGACATCAAAGATTTATTTGGGAAGATTAACATGCGCACAACACAAGATGCAATATATAAGAAGGGTGGTACAACCACCGACATGATTGAACTTATCCGGAGAAGGCACGATGTTGTACATGATAATTTTGGTAATTACTTGAGATATAAAAGTGAGTAATGCCACATTTTCATTCACAAGCAGAAATGGATTGGGATCATCATGATTGAGAGTTGAAGCAACCATTATGCGTGATCATCAGGAAAATTATCAAATGTAGCAAGATTTTTTGAGAAAATATCAAGGCCTTCGTTATTAATATCAAGAAACTCAGCTACATCAACACAACTTATCTTGATATCTATACCATTTACCCGACTGAAGAGAACATTGTTCTCTACTGTCAAGTTAGCATAGAATACCCTAAAGAGGTCAGGATGAAAGTTTTCATGAATCATCAGAAATTGTACCATTCAAGATCGTTAAAGAAAGGTTCAGGGTTGCATGATTTTCTTAAATCTTAATGAAAAATGATGTGTCTACAGGAAGAATCTTTTTCTTTGAAAATATTAAGCAAAAATCTTTTGAGCTTGAGGACTCACAACTTTTGAAAGGAGTGACTGAGAATTTGATGCGGAATCATCATAGTTAAGAACCATGGTGAGACAAAGATAATAGTGATGAAAACTAAGATGCAAATTGAAAGTAAAGAAATAAGATTAAGAGATTTACCGAAAATAGATAGCGAGAATTTTGCATGAACAAACCCAAAATAGCTATGAAACTTATAATATGAGGTGGATCCGAGTCAAAATAATGATAAAAACTCAAAGAAACATGTTGATTATAGCTTGAAAGCAAGAAATTTTGAGTTGAGAGAATGTTGGAGTGAGAATGGAAATAGTGGAGAGAAGGGGAAGTCGAAATCAAAATGTGGGTTTTGAAAGATCTAGGGTTTTAAAGATTGGCCCCACATAGAAATACACTAGCTGTCGAAAGAGGTTTAGGCCAGCTGTCGAAAGGGGTTTAGGCCAACTATCGAAAGTCCTGAATGACTGTCGACATCCAGAGATCAGAAGTTCTGATTTTTGAGAAAACAAAATTTGACTTTCGAAAGTTGGTTTGTGGCTTTCGAAGTTGATATTTTGATACTTAAAAAAATAGTTTTAAAATTTTGTGAAAAATTTAAATAAAATTTCTAAAAAAATATTTTAAAATAACTATAATTATACATTATCAAAAATCAATCATATAAACTCAATAAACCAAGAGAATTTCATTTTATCCATCAAATTCACATAGTATTAAATTTCAAATATATACAAAACTTATCAATTCAATATGTATAAGTTTAATTCACTTCAAATATAAGAAACTTTTCTAAAATCAAGTATTTATGTGAAGATATCAGCAAGTTGCATAATAGTTGGTACATAATCAATCATTATATCTCCTTTCTCAAAATATTCTCTAAGAAAGTGATATCTAATCTCTATATGCTTGGTTTTATTATGTTGGTTTGCATTCTTTGTCATGTGTATCTTATTTGTGTTGTCATATAAAATTTTAATGTGTTGAAATGAATTTCTTAATTCTGAAGGGTATGTTTCATTCAAAAAACTTGTGCATAATAATTTCCCACTGCAACATACTCTGCATCGACAATTTAAAGAGAAATAAAATTTACTATTTAGAAGACCAAGAAACAAGACAATTTTCTAGAAATTGGCAAGTTCCACTGGTCCTCTTACGGTCAACCTACAACAGGCATAATCAGCAACCGAGTGACTGGTCATTTCAAATTGATCAATTTTTTTGGATACCATAAATCCATTTCAATCGTTCCGTTAACGTATTTGATAATACATTTTACTACACGTAGATGCAGTTCTTTGGGACAAAATTGAAATCTAGCATATAAGCAAATACTAAACATTATATTGGTCTACTTGTAGTTTAAATAACTAACTACCAATCATGCTTTTATAAAATTTAATGTAAACATTTTTATTAGTCTCATCTTTATTAAGCTTAGTAGCATTGGCCATTGGAGTCTTACTTGTTTTGGCGATTTCAAGTTCAAATTTCTTTATCAGCTCCTTGGTATACTTTGCTTGATTGAGAATAAATTCTACACTTTTTTGTTTGATTTGAGTCCAAGAAAATAGTTGTGCTCGCCCATCATACTTTTTCGAACTTGTCCTTCATGCATTTCTCAAAATCCTTACACAAGAGTTCATTAGTAGAATCGAAATTAATATCAGTATAAATTTGAGTAATCAATGTACATTTTTAACACGCTTAGTAAACAAAGTGGTATCAATTTTGCCTTCAACAAAACTCTTTTCTAAAAGAAAATTGCTAAGCCTCTCATATCCAGCTCTTGGAGCACGTTTTAAATCGTAAAGAGTTTTTTCTAACTTGAATACATAGTTGGAATGTGTAAGATCGACAAAACCAGGGGGTTGTTCCACATGCACTTCTTCTTTTATCCATTTAAAAATGCACTCTTTACAACTATTTGATATAATTTAAATTTTTTATGACATGCAAAGTTAGGGTCATACAGATGGCTTCAAGCTATGCAACAGGTGCAAAGATCTCCTAAGGTCTCCTCAAAATCAATTTATTCGATTTGATTGTAATCTTGGGCAACTAACCTAGCCTTGTTTCTAACTATATTACCGGACTTATCTAATTTATTCCTAATTACCCATTTAATACCAATAACCAGTCTATCATTGGGTCTAAGAACAAGTTTCAACATTTGGTTACTATTGAATTGGTTGAGCTCTTCTTGCATAGCAAGTAACCAGTATGAGTCTAATTCACTTCGTGGATTTTTTTAACTTCAATGTGTGATATAAAAACTAAACTACCACATAAATCATGAAGTTTTATCTAGTAACAACTCCTTTAGATACATCACAGATGATGAGCTCCTTGGGGTGACTAGAAATATATTTCCAATCCTTTGGTAGTTGTTAAGCTTCTTCTTGTTGTTGTTCTTGTACTCCTTCATTTAGCTTCTTTTTGTTATCATTCTTTCTGCATATGTTTTCTTGATTGAAATGTTTTCCAATTCTTTACCTGCAATCTCAACTTGTGTATCTGAAACATTCTTAACAAACGGATTAGATCCCTCAAACTTAACATGCATAGATTCTTCAATAGTTAAAGTGAATTTTATATACACTCTATACGCTTTACTAGAAGAAGAATAACCAATAAATATGCCTTCATATGATTTCACATCAAATTTACCCAAAACATCTTTTGTTTAACACAAAACACTTGCAACCAAATATTTTGAAATAAGAAGCATTAGGCTTGTGCAAGGATATAATTCGATAGGTGTTTTAGTTAAGTTCTTGTGAATATAAACTCTATTAATAATATAACATTCCGTATTAACAGCTTTCGCCCACAAATATTGTGGAAGAGCATATTCATTAAGTATGGTTCATGCCATCTATTATAATGTTCTATTTTTTTTCAACAACTCCATTTCATTGTGAAGTGCGAGGGCAAGAGAACTCATGTTTAATTTCATGTTCTTCAAAATATATAATGAAAGAGTGGTTTACAAATTCACTACCTCTGTCACTACATACACAAACAACGAACAAATCATTTCCTTTTCAACTCTTTTGCAAAAGACGCTGAAATATAAAAAATAAAAAAATCTTTTTTATGTTTGAGAAAGAAAATCCACGTGTATCTTGAATAGTCATTAGCAAGCATATACACATAGCATGTTCCTCCAAGACTCTTGGTTCTTGTAGGACCAAATATGTCCATATGTATCAATTCTAATGGGCTAGTTGATACAATATCTTTAATTGGTTTGAAAGAGATTTTTGTTTGCTTTTCAAATTGGCAAGTCTCACAAATATGATTCTTTTCAAACTTCAACTTAGGAATACCCTTAGTTACGTCCTCAGACCCGATACAGGAGAGGTGGTCAAAAAAGACATGACCCAACCTCCTATGTCATAACCAAGGTTCAGCATTAATGAGGTTAAACATGCTATATTACTATGTAGATTAAGCATATCAGTGATATAAACATTATTTTTCCTATATCCAGTTGACAAACATGCATCTTTATTATCAATCACATTACAACAAGTAAAATCAAATATTACTCTAAAAACCTCTATCACAAAATTAACTAATACTTAATATGTTATGTTTAAGACCCAACTAATACTATTTTTTTATAAGAGGAGATGTACCATTTTCACATTACCAAAATTAATGATCCTTCCTTTTGAACAATCTCCAAAGGTGATGGAGCAACCTTTAAACGTCCTTGATAGGGTTGCGAAATTGTTAACGTCCTACACCATATGCCTCGACCAGCTGCTATTAAGATACCATCTCTCTCTATGTCGCGTGATTTTGACGCGTACCTGCATTAATATATTTAGATATATCTTTTGGCACCCAAACCTTTTTGGATCCTATAGGATTAGTCTTACGAATCAGAACATGTTTATTAATAGCATTTAGTCTATCATAACAAAACTTTGCCAAATAACCTTTTCAGCCACAATGTGTATATTGGTACACTTTGGCATACATATGTGCATAATGTGAATGTTGTGGAGCACGTGTGGTATTTTTTGGAACATGTTTCTTTGGAAACATGGATTTCATTCTATTCTTTTCAAAAACACATTTGCTCAAAGTCGAGCTTAAATCATTAATTTTCTTTTTCATTTCATTGATCTCTTTGTGATCAATGGACATCTTAGTGTTCTTTGTGCGACATGTATTTAATCTTGTTGTAAGAATAGATAAATCTTCTTTTTCTTTTAGACTAATTTTTAATTTAGATAATATTGCACTATTTTTCTTGTTCAATTTTAAATGCTCAAATCTAAGATATTCATATTTTTCATGATTTCTTGAAAAGATAAAGCCATCTCTTTAAATGTAATTTCTACATTATCTAAAGAGATTCAGATTATATCTTTGATGTGTGGTCACCTTGTGCTATAAAACACATATTGGCAGTGTCAAATTCTTCTTCAGATTCGCTCTCCGAATCATCCAAGTAGCTTGCGTTGCTCAGGTCTTCTTTGATGTTGAGGCTTTGTTCTTCATTTTTGAATAATTCACAATGAGATATTTGGGCTTCTTACAATTGTAGCACAACTCTTTCTCCTTGTTCTTCTTCTTTCCTTACTACTGGTTCTTATTATCGAATTGTTCCTTCTTGTAGAACATTCATCCGACTTTCCTCATGATCATATGCTTGATTTCTTCTTCATTAGTGTCTTATTCATCATCTGAGCTACCAGGAGAGACCTTGAATGCCACATTCTTCTTTTATTGTGTCTTTTGTTCTTCTCGAGCTTTGATCTGTTGGGATTTGGGTTGAACAAATAGTCCCACATCGGCTAGACGTGGGGATGGTCTTGGGAATATAAGGATTTGGGCAACTCCACCTAAAAGGCTAGTCTTTTGGGATGGAGCCCCGAGTCCTTCAAGTGGTATCAGAGCCATGCCCCGAACTTAGTCGTGTGTGTGGGTGATGTTCGACGATGTATAGATCCCCCAATGGCGCAAAGGCGCAATGGGCCTGCCCACCCCACTGGCGCAAAAGGTGCAATAGGCCCCTGTGAAGCTAATGTTTGGCTCTCGAGAAATTTGGCAGTGGTCCTCATAGAGGAGTGACCGACTGCAGTTGGTACTTCACATAAGGCGTGCCGTCCACCAACGCAGTGAAGAGTTAGATATCTCGATGGAGCATTTGATCTTCCGATGCGAAGATAGTTGAGCTTACAGGGAGACTCTTTGTTCGAGAGGGGATTGTTGGGATTTGGGTCGAACAAATAGTCCTACATCGGCTAGACGTGGGGATGGTCTTGGGAATATAAGGATTTGGGCAACTCCACCTAAAAGGCTAGTCTTTTGGGATGGAGCCCCGAGTCCTTCAAGGATTGTTGGAAAGAGAGGATATTACCAAGGAGGAGTTGTCGTCAGGTTTGCCAAGTGTTGTCGAAGATCGCCAAGGAAGTCGATGACGAAAGGCAAAGGAGATGACAGCAAGAAATAGCAGCAGCAGTAGAAAAACAGGCAGGTCGGTCGACCGGGTCGGTCGACCGACATGCACAGCATGCACAGGGTCTTAGGCGGACGACCGGCCGGTCGACCGAAACACCCTGACTGTAAGAGCCCAACTCTCTGTTAAATTCGGCCGACCGACCGGTCGGCCGGGGGTGTATGTCGGTCGGCCGGACCGGTCGACCGACAGTCGGGTTTGGGCGAAAATCTGCTGCTCCGCAAATCTGGGTATTTAAGCCTAATGTTGATTTCTAGGGTTTAGTACCTGCGAAAAAGGATTAGATAGAGCTCTTTTGCATTCAAAGAGGCTGCTAACTATTGTAATCTTCTTCCAAAGTAATTAAATCTCTCTCTGATTGCCCTGAGGACGTAGGCGTTGAGGCTGAACCTCGTTAAATCGTGTGTTTGCAATTTGTGTGTTCTTCTTGTGTTATTTGGGTGTTCTTTGTGCTTGGAGATCTGTGAGATTCTCTATTGGTTGTTGTCATCGGCGCACAACAAGTGGTATCAGAGCTTCCAGGTTGAGCTTGGGATTTCTGAGGAATCGAAGGGCTCGAGATCGGATCCGGTGGAGATCGTGTATCGATCTAAGATCGGAGGTGTTGGTGTTCGTGGAGATCGTGTGTCGATCTCAGAAGGACGCAAGGAGGGCTCGTTGAATCTGTGGTGAAGTAGATCCGGAGAGAAACTCGATCTAGGGTTTCAAGGGACAGGTAAAAAAAATCTGATTTTTATCTGAGTAGAGATCTATTTCAAGTTGGTTGTTCTTCCGCATAGATAGAGAATCAGGAAAAATCTCAATGGCAGAAGAAATTGCATCTGTTAAGACAATGAACTCTCACCCAAGGATTGAAGTTATTAAGTTCAATGGTACTAATAACTTCGGTATGTGGAGATGCGAGGTTATGGATGCGCTGAATGCATCGAATCTCGAAGACACTCTCTTATTGGAGAGGAAGAAGAACACGACCACTGATGAAGAGTGGGCAAAGATGAATAGGTCGGCATGTGGCTTGATACGTTCATGCTTATCGCAAGACATCAAATATCTTGCACAACATGAGACGTCGGCAAAGAAGCTGTGGGATACCCTTGCAAAGAAATACCTGACCAAGAGTGTTGAGTCAAGGTTGCAGCTTAAGAGTAAGTTGTATAGTTTTCGAATGAAGAAGGGGAGCACAGTAAATGAGCACATCAACCGATACATGAAGCTCCTTACAGACTTGGTAAATGTGGATGTCATTATAGATGAGGAAGATAAGGCGATCATCTTTCTGAATTCACTCCCAGAAGAGGAGTATGAGACATTCACTCTTACCTTCATTAATGGAAGCCAGATCTTGGATTATGATGAGGTGTCGTCTGCACTGTCGAGTTATGAGACAAGGAAGAAAGAGAGGCATCCTTCAAAGTCAAGCTCATCGGCGGAGGCACTGGAAGTAAGGGGCAGGAATTCATCAAGGAAGGGCAAGGAGATTAGAGGAAGATCGAAGTCCAGGCCGGGCTTCAGGGATCTCAAGAGAAATCAGTGCGCTTTCTGTAGAGAGATTGGGCACTGGAAGGTAGACTGTCCAAAGTTCAAGGGAAAGAAGAAAGAATCAAAGTCTGAAGCAAATCTCACAAAAGTGGTAAATACTGCAAGCAGAAAATCACAGGCAGATGGATCAGATTCAGATTCTTCAGTGTTCTCTTTTTCAGTTACTACTCCCGTCATAGGCTACTCGGGTGAAAACGAGTGAATCTTGGACACAGGTGCAACATATCATGTATGTCCTAATCGAGACTGGTTTTCCAGTTTTGAGAAGCTGGAGGGGTGTTCAGTCGTCATAGGCGATGATCATCCGTGCATCATGGAGGGTGTTGGCACTATTCCAATCAGGATGTTTGATGGGATGGTGAGAGAGCTGAAAGAAGTGAGGTTTGTACCTCAGTTGAAGAGGAACTTGATTTCTGTAGGAGCTTTGGAATCATTGGGCCTTGGAGTGTCTATTAAGGAGGGAGTTCTTAAAATGACAAAGGGTTCGATGGTGGTGTTGAAGAGTGATCGCCGGAACAACTTGTACTACTTGAAGGGTAGTACGGTGACAGGGCAGGTGGCAGCTTCTACCAGTCAAAAGGAAGATTCAACCCGGCTGTGGCACATGAGGCTGGGACATGCAGGGGAGAAATCATTGCAAGTTCTTGTGAGGAAAGGGTTGCTGAAGGGTGCCGAGACCTGCAAGTTAGATCTCTGTGAACATTACATCATCGGCAAGAAGACCAAGGTGAAGTTTGGCACAACTTCACACTGCACAGAGGGTATTCTTGACTATGTTCACACGGATGTATGGGGACCTACCAAGACTGCACCGATTGGAGGTAACCACTATTTTGTGTCGTTCATCGATGACTATTCTAGGCGCTGTTGGGTGTATACTATGCGACACAAAGATGAAGTCCTAGAACTGTTCGTGAAGTGGAAGGCTAATCTAGAGAGAAGCACGGGAAGGAAGGTCAAGATCCTCCGTTCTGATAATGGAGGAGAGTACAAATCAGATCCTTTTCTATAGCTATGCCTTGATGAGGGCATAGAGAGACACTTCACGATAAGAGAGACTCCGCAACAAAATGGGGTGGCTGAGAGGATGAACCGAACTTTACTAGAGAAGGTTCGGTGTATGTTATCCAATGCAAGACTGCCAAAGAAGTTTTGGGCTGAAGCTTTGGCGTATACATGCCACCTAGTCAATAGGTTGCCGTCGTCTGCAATAGGGGGAAGACTCCTCTTGAAGCTTGGTCAGGGAAAGCTGTTGGGGACTATGATTTGCTACGGGTCTTCGGATGTCCAGCCTACTACCATGTCAGAGAAGACAAGTTGGATCCAAGGGCAAAGAAAGGGGTGTTCGTTGGCTTCAAGCGAGGAACCAAGGGGTTCAAGATTTGGGACCAAAAGGACAACAAGTTCATACTCAGCAGGGATGTCACGTTTGATGAGGCTTCTTTGATGAAGCCTACGGTCTCTCAGCTGGTGGAGACCAGCAAGACCAAGGAGCTATTGCAGCAGGTGGAGATTGATGCAGATCCACCATCTCTAGAGGATTCAGTATTCGTTCGGATCAGTCCTGAGGTGACACAGGGTGGAGATCGAGCAGTTGAAGAAGATGCTGAAGATGTCGAAGAGGGTCAGGAGCAGGTTATGGGTACTGTTCCAGATCCTATTGCAGTTGAAAGACCACGAAGGAACACTAGGAGATCAGGTTGGCTCACCACTAATATGGTCGTCGCGTATGCACTTCCAGTTGTTGAGGAGGCTATTCCATCTACCTTCAGAGAAGCTGAGATCAGTTCAGAAGTAAGGATGTGGAAAGAGGCCATGAATGAAGAGATGCAATCTCTATACAAGAACAACACCTGGGAACTCACCAAGTTGCCCAAGGGGAAGAAGGCCATAGGATGCAAGTGGGTGTTTGCTAAGAAGCAAGGATCTCTCCAAGAAGATGCAGTGCGCTACAAGGGAAGGTTGGTGGCTAAAGGCTACACTCAGAAGGAAAGAATTGACTATAACGAGGTGTTCTCCCCGGTAGTTAAACACTCGTCAATTCGGATTCTATTGGCCTTGGTTGCGCAAAATGAGTTAGACCTTGACCAACTTGATGTGAAGACCGCCTTTCTCCACGGTGATCTTGAGGAGGAGATCTATATGACACAGCCCACAGGTTACAAAACTGCAGGGAAGGAAGAGTTAGTATGCAAGCTAAAGAAGTCGCTGTACGGATTGAAGCAGTCTCCTAGACAGTGGTACAAGAGATTTGATAGCTTCATCAGGAAGAAGAAGTACACACATAGCCATTATGATCCATGTGTGTACTACAACAAGCTACCATCAGGTGAATACATTTATCCACTTCTTTATGTAGATGATATGTTGATTGCATCGAGGTCGAGATCTGCTATTGATTCTCTGAAGAAAGTTCTATCATCAGAGTTTGAGATGAAGGACCTGGGCAAAGTAAGGAAAGTATTGGGCATGGAGATCACTAGAGACAGGAGAGCTGGCAGGGTAAGTTTGACTCAGAAGGGCTATTTAGAGAAGGTACTGCAGAGGTTTAATATCAACAAGGATACTAAGTCTGTTAGTACACCTTTGGCGCCACACTTCAAATTGTCAGCAAAGATGTCTCCAAGGAGTGTTCAAGAGCGTGAGTATATGTCTCACGTTCCATATGCCAGTGCGGTGGGTAGCTTGATGTACGCTATGGTGTGTACAAGGCCAGATCTATCACAGGCAGTCTCCATGGTGAGTCGATATATGCATGATCCGGGACAGGGTCATTGGGAAGCTGTGAAATGGATCCTGAGATACATTGATTGGTAGTGAAAAGTGCATTTTTATCATCATATTTACCGTCACATTTTCATATTTATTATATAATTCTGCACATTTATTAATATTTTGTGATTTATTGTGTGCAGGCCTCGAAATAATAAAAGAAAGAATTAAAGCTTAAAGAGCCCAAAAGCCCAGATCCAAGCCCATATTTGAAGCCCAAGAGTAAAAGTGCAAATATCAATTGTCAAAGTGCAATTATGCAAGGGCTAAAGTTGCAATTATTAAAGATGAGGGAAGGATAGAATTCTACCCAACCCTAAACTCTTGCAGGATGAGGATAAAAGCCAAAGAGAGTGCAAAGATAAAAATTCAAAGAATTCGGATTTAGACTGTACACGTTTTAGTGTTTAAATCATAACTTTTGCTACAGTTATGCAAATCCGATGATTCAAGATGCTCCAGAAAGAAGACTTGAAGACCTACAACTCTTATGTTGATCAAACTTTCCAATTCAATCCGTAGATAAGCTGATTTCGGCGATCAACATGATAAGGAAGTTGCAGGACAGATTTGAATTTCTGGAGATAAGATCTTTTTGGGAGAGTTGTACTAGGACTCTACATCTTCCAACACCTATAAATATCCCTGCAGATGCAACACAGAGAGTACACAATACAGAATCCAGCAAAGGGCCAAAGTTAGGATTTTTAGGGTTTTTCTCTTTCTTCTAGGTTAGATTTCGTTTTCTTTTTATTTTCAAGAGAGGGAGATGGCTATGTTGAGGGTGACACCGATGTATGCTTCTCTTCTCCATTGTATCAATTAATGAAGGTAATTTTTGCTTTTATTTATTTGCTTTACTTTTCTTTTTGTTCTCTTTTTCTTTTCTACGTTATTTCTTTTGATCTGTGACGAGCATACAAGCGATTACCGAACCACAAGTATACCAAAGATTGGTGGTGCCAACGATATTCCATGGAGATGTTCTCCTCCTCGAGGCGTATCAACTCATACTTGCCCAAGGCTTGATGACCTAATGCGACAGCGGACTGAGATCGATCCTATGCCTTATGCGTTCATGCCTCCGAAATAAGGTAGAAAGTGTTAGGTTTTCACATATTCTCTCCAACCAAGGTTAGTTTTCTTTTCTTTTCTTTTATTTTATTTTTGTAGATTAAATACAACATCATCTCCATATTCTTTTCTACCACCCATTGTAAATACCACTATTTAACTAATAAAAATAAAAGCTTTAGAGTATAACTTGCTTAACGCTTCCATCGCAGTCCCTCCCTGAGGATCACGACCCGCATAGCCCTGCTACCGCGGATTAGAACTGAGACTTGCACATCTATTCTTAAAACTAACATATAATATTTTGTGTGCAGGAAAATTCAGTCAACAAATTGGCGCCGTTGCCGGGGAGGGACGGTAAGTTATCTCTAAAACAAAAAAAATTTAATTTTTAACTAATTCTTTATTCTTTTCTGTTTACAGGTTTGGAGAACAGGAAACAGAAAACAGCAGCTGCAGTGGACATATAGCTGCCCTGTGCCTCTACCCTCGAAGGCAGAGCACAGGAGCCCACTGTTTTGCCGCGGATCCGCGGCCAGAGCCGCGGATCCGCGGCAATTGCAGTGAACTACTCACTGAATTTTTTTGCAGGTCTCTGTAAATTAAAATACTGCTTACTGATATATTCTGTTTTGTTCTGTGATACACCTGTAAATTGCTAATAATTCAACAGTAAATCATTGGTTGTTAAAAATAAAAATTGATTAGACGTTTGCATATTAGGCACGTGTCTTTTCAATTATTTTTATTTACTGTTGAAGAGTGCTGGAGAAGCAAGGTACGTACGCATTGCATGTAGAATAGGATTCATCTCTTGGTTGATTTTCTGCTTTGAGTGATTCTTATCTATTTATCTTGTACACTTGCACTAATTCATCTTAAGGGCATAACCCATTAACAAGATAAGGTGGGGATTTCATCACCCTTCCTTAGCCCAAAAATCATATCCCAAGCACTCACTAACCCAAGCCTAACATAAAAATTAGTAGACGTTGGCCCTAGGGACATCTCGGACTCAATAGGAGATTATCCTAAGGGGGAACAGTGCTGGAAGTTGACTCTTGTCAAATCAGTGTCTAGGAAAGGGATTGAGGGCCGAAAGCCCGAAGATTGGTGGTTATTTAATTAAGGAACGTCTTTGACGGAAAACCTCCCACCACTCTTACCCTGACCTGGCTGATTAACTTGTGGTCAAAGTCTGCACCCAACCTCCTGTGGACAGTCTAACCAGTTAGGAGTCGTCTAGGTCATAGGTCTACCCTAACTTAGGTTAGAATTTTTCTTTTTTGTTTGTTTATTTGTTTGTTGTGTTTGTGTTGGTGTGATATGGCATATAAGAATAATTCCAATTTTAATCCATATTACACCCCTAACTATTATTCGGATATTACCAACCCGGCATACCCTAACTTTGACCACGGAATGGTCTTATCCGAATGAGTATAACCCACACCCCCCATCTTATGACTATAATTTCCATAATAATTTCAACTCGTCACAGAGTTCATGGGGTTTCGAGTCCCCCGAGTCTAATGCTCAACCTAATTGTCCTTCATATCCATCTAGTCCACATTTTTCCCAAGATTCATACTCAGATCCACCCATTCAGAATAGAAATCCATCTATCTTGGAAATGATGAGTAGAAATGAGTCCAAGCAAAAATCACCATCAATTTTAGACATGATGATACGTGAGTCCACCGACTCACAACTTTATCACGACTACCCTTCCTATTTTCAAGTCCAATCAGAACAAGAAGCACCTATCGACTATGAAGGGATGCTAGCTGCCATGACCGACGCTAAATTAGCCCGTGATCATGACATAGATTTGATGGTTCAATGTTTACGTTCTCACCGTCCGGCTGATTCTGATATCGCTGACCACTCTTTTAAAGCCGACGAACCAAGTTGCTTTGGACAACAAGATTCTAATTCAGTACCATCATGTGAACTTGCCGAAACTTCAAATTCTGATAACTTGGCAAGTTTTTCCTTCCCGAATTAGAACTTGAACATGACCTAGATTCTCACAATCTCTTTACTTCTGAAACTGATTGTACAATTCTGACGGAAGATGTTGACCTTAGTTTTGAAGAATTGTATGGCGATGAGCTAGAATTCCTTAATATTGGAAGTAAAGAGATATCATCCATATTAGGTCATATTCCATTGTGGGAAGAAGATTGTGGACTTGAGTTTCAATTCTTGACTTGGACCCAATTCTTGAACCGAGCCCGACTCCTGAGCCCTCACTTGATTTGAGCCTCTTCCCTGAGTCGGTATTCGTTCCCGCACCCATAATGTCCAAGTCAATAATTCCATCTTTTCATACTCCATTTTGGGACAACGAGGTTGAGACAATTAACTCTGAAATTTATTATGAAATTTGGAAATTTGATGGGGTGGAAATACTAAAAAATGATCACACATACATTTTAGTGGGTTATAGACGAAAAATTTCTGGTGGGTTTCACCAACTACTACATTATCTTGATTGGGTAGCAACGCTTGGCCCAATTAGACCACCACCGGAACCACCCCCTAAGGTAATTTTCTGCCTTCCCTTGTTCTTTTTCATGCATATATGCATTCATTTCATACATTGAGGACAATGCATGAGATAAGTGTGGGGGTGGGCTTTACTAGGTAGAAACTAACAAAAAATTTGCTAAAAAAAAAATTCTAAAAAAAAAATTTTTTTTTAAAAAAATGTTATAAAAAGGAAATATTTTGACTTATCTTTTGAAAGAAATCTAAGTTAATCTTAAGAATTAGGAAAATCATGATTAGGATTTCTAAAAACTTGGTCAAAATAAATAAATTGTTTAATTTTTAGGTATAGGAGAAGAAATTGAATAATTAATTAGTCTTGATTTTTACCTTAATGAAATTTGCATACCTAATACATATCTAGGATTCTAAGATGAAGACCTTTGTGCCTCATATATATAAAAAAAAAAAAGAAAAAAAAAAACAAAATCACTAATTAAGCTGGATACATGTGCCTCAAGAAGCATAAGTATTCATGCCTAAAGGTGAGTAAATAAAATAAAGTCCTTAGTTTTGGGGCCTAGTTCACTCGAATTTGAGTCCGCGGGGTGTTTTCTCACTTGGTGCCCTAAAGCCGACTGGTTTGGGAGCCACCGACTTTAAGTTCGTTACATGGGTGGATTAGAAAGCCTAAGAAGACTAAGAAATATAATATATGTATTAACACATCTAATAATCAATTAGTTAGGTATGAGGGCCTCAAGAAGCCTTGATATTTATACGAAAGAAAATTAGATGAGTTATACATGCCAAAAAAAAAAAATTATATTAACACATCTAATAGTCAATTAGTTAGTATGAGGGCCTCAAGAAGCCTTGATACTTACACGAAAGAAAATTAGATGATGTTATAAAAATACTAAAGAGGCATGAGAGTCCAAGTTAAGGAATACCTAGATTCACAAGGGTGCGTATGACTTTTGGTAACGAAAAAGACTATATTAGAAATTCAATTTTAATCCTTACCTAAAATGAATAACAATTGACTTTATAAAGACTAGGTTTGAAGAATGAATAAAATTGAGGATCCTAAAACTTATAGACTACTTAGTCTCTTCCAATATAAGACAAATATTTTCCTTTTTATGGATTTTGTGGGTGTAATCCGCTGAAAACCCTCACGAGACAACACTCGTCCTCTAGGGTAACCTAGAGGTTTAACGGCTTGTTGCACGTGCTAAGTGCAATCGTGATTCCTACGAAAGTGAGTTAGGTTAGATTAACTTTTTCTTTTTCTTTGTTTTTACTCGAGGACGAGCAAAAAGATAAGTGTGGGGGTGTGATTGGTAGTGAAAAGTGCATTTTTATCATCATATTTACCGTCACATTTTCATATTTATTTATATAATTCTGCACATTTATTAATATTTTGTGATTTATTGTGTGCAGGCCTCGAAATAATAAAAAGAAAGAATTAAAGCTTAAAGAGCCCAAAAGCCCAGATCCAAGCCCATATTTGAAGCCCAAGAGTAAAAGTGCAAATATCAATTGTCAAAGTGCAATTATGCAAGGGCTAAAGTTGTAATTATTAAAGATGAGGGAAGGATAGAATTCTACCAACCCTAAACTCTTGCAGGATGAGGATAAAAGCCAAAGAGAGTGCAAAGATAAAAATTCAAAGAATTCGGATTCAGACTGTACACGTTTTAGTGTTTAAATCATAACTTTTGCTACAGTTATGCAAATCTGATGATTCAAGATGCTCCAGAAAGAAGACTTGAAGACCTACAACTCTTATGTTGATCAAACTTTCCAATTCAATCCGTAGATAAGCTGATTTCGGCGATCAACATGATAAGGAAGTTGCAGGACAGATTTGAATTTCTGGAGATAAGATCTTTTTGGGAGAGTTGTACTAGGACTCTACATCTTCCAACACCTATAAATATCCCTGCAGATGCAACACAGAGAGTACACAATACAGAATCCAGCAAAGGGCCAAAGTTAGGATTTTTAGGGTTTTTCTCTTTCTTCTAGGTTAGATTTCGTTTTCTTTTTATTTTCAAGAGAGGGAGATGGCTATGTTGAGGGTGACACCGATGTATGCTTCTCTTCTCCATTGTATCAATTAATGAAGGTAATTTTTGCTTTTATTTATTTGCTTTACTTTTCTTTTTGTTCTCTTTTTCTTTTCTACGTTATTTCTTTTGATCTGTGACGAGCATACAAGCGATTACCGAACCACAAGTATACCAAAGATTGGTGGTGCCAACGATATTCCATGGAGATGTTCTCCTCCTCGAGGCGTATCAACTCATACTTGCCCAAGGCTTGATGACCTAATGCGACAGCGGACTGAGATCGATCCTATGCCTTATGCGTTCATGCCTCCGAAATAAGGTAGAAAGTGTTAGGTTTTCACATATTCTCTCCAACCAAGGTTAGTTTTCTTTTCTTTTCTTTTATTTTATTTTTGTAGATTAAATACAACATCATCTCCATATTCTTTTCTACCACCCATTGTAAATACCACTATTTAACTAATAAAAATAAAAGCTTTAGAGTATAACTTGCTTAACGCTTCCATCGCAGTCCCTCCCTGAGGATCACGACCCGCATAGCCCTGCTACCGCGGATTAGAACTGAGACTTGCACATCTATTCTTAAAACTAACATATAATATTTTGTGTGCAGGAAAATTCAGTCAACAAATTGGCGCCGTTGCCGGGGAGGGACGGTAAGTTATCTCTAAAACAAAAAAAAAATTAATTTTTAACTAATTCTTTATTCTTTTCTGTTTACAGGTTTGGAGAACAGGAAACAGAAAACAGCAGCTGCAGTGGACATATAGCTGCCCTGTGCCTCTACCCTCGAAGGCAGAGCACAGGAGCCCACTGTTTTGCCGCGGATCCGCGGCCAGAGCCGCGGATCCGCGGCAATTGCAGTGAACTACTCACTGAATTTTTTTGCAGGTCTCTGTAAATTAAAATACTGCTTACTGATATATTCTGTTTTGTTCTGTGATACACCTGTAAATTGCTAATAATTCAACAGTAAATCATTGGTTGTTAAAAATAAAAATTGATTAGACGTTTGCATATTAGGCACGTGTCTTTTCAATTATTTTTATTTACTGTTGAAGAGTGCTGGAGAAGCAAGGTACGTACGCATTGCATGTAGAATAGGATTCATCTCTTGGTTGATTTTCTGCTTTGAGTGATTCTTATCTATTTATCTTGTACACTTGCACTAATTCATCTTAAGGGCATAACCCATTAACAAGATAAGGTGGGGATTTCATCACCCTTCCTTAGCCCAAAAATCATATCCCAAGCACTCACTAACCCAAGCCTAACATAAAAATTAGTAGACGTTGGCCCTAGGGACATCTCGGACTCAATAGGAGATTATCCTAAGGGGGAACAGTGCTGGAAGTTGACTCTTGTCAAATCAGTGTCTAGGAAAGGGATTGAGGGCCGAAAGCCCGAAGATTGGTGGTTATTTAATTAAGGAACGTCTTTGACGGAAAACCTCCCACCACTCTTACCCTGACCTGGCTGATTAACTTGTGGTCAAAGTCTGCACCCAACCTCCTGTGGACAGTCTAACCAGTTAGGAGTCGTCTAGGTCATAGGTCTACCCTAACTTAGGTTAGAATTTTTCTTTTTTGTTTGTTTATTTGTTTGTTGTGTTTGTGTTGGTGTGATATGGCATATAAGAATAATTCCAATTTTAATCCATATTACACCCCTAACTATTATTCGGATATTACCAACCCGGCATACCCTAACTTTGACCACGGAATGGTCTTATCCGAATGAGTATAACCCACACCCCCCATCTTATGACTATAATTTCCATAATAATTTCAACTCGTCACAGAGTTCATGGGGTTTCGAGTCCCCCGAGTCTAATGCTCAACCTAATTGTCCTTCATATCCATCTAGTCCACATTTTTCCCAAGATTCATACTCAGATCCACCCATTCAGAATAGAAATCCATCTATCTTGGAAATGATGAGTAGAAATGAGTCCAAGCAAAAATCACCATCAATTTTAGACATGATGATACGTGAGTCCACCGACTCACAACTTTATCACGACTACCCTTCCTATTTTCAAGTCCAATCAGAACAAGAAGCACCTATCGACTATGAAGGGATGCTAGCTGCCATGACCGACGCTAAATTAGCCCGTGATCATGACATAGATTTGATGGTTCAATGTTTACGTTCTCACCGTCCGGCTGATTCTGATATCGCTGACCACTCTTTTAAAGCCGACGAACCAAGTTGCTTTGGACAACAAGATTCTAATTCAGTACCATCATGTGAACTTGCCGAAACTTCAAATTCTGATAACTTGGCAAGTTTTTCCTTTCCCGAATTAGAACTTGAACATGACCTAGATTCTCACAATCTCTTTACTTCTGAAACTGATTGTACAATTCTGACGGAAGATGTTGACCTTAGTTTTGAAGAATTGTATGGCGATGAGCTAGAATTCCTTAATATTGGAAGTAAAGAGATATCATCCATATTAGGTCATATTCCATTGTGGGAAGAAGATTGTGGACTTGAGTTTCAATTTCTTGACTTGGACCCAATTCTTGAACCGAGCCCGACTCCTGAGCCCTCACTTGATTTGAGCCTCTTCCCTGAGTCGGTATTCGTTCCCGCACCCATAATGTCCAAGTCAATAATTCCATCTTTTCATACTCCATTTTGGGACAACGAGGTTGAGACAATTAACTCTGAAATTTATTATGAAATTTGGAAATTTGATGGGGTGGAAATACTAAAAAATGATCACACATACATTTTAGTGGGTTATAGACGAAAAATTTCTGGTGGGTTTCACCAACTACTACATTATCTTGATTGGGTAGCAACGCTTGGCCCAATTAGACCACCACCGGAACCACCCCCTAAGGTAATTTCTGCCTTCCCTTGTTCTTTTTCATGCATATATGCATTCATTTCATACATTGAGGACAATGCATGAGATAAGTGTGGGGGTGGGCTTTACTAGGTAGAAACTAACAAAAAAATTTGCTAAAAAAAAAATTCTAAAAAAAAAATTTTTTTTAAAAAAAATGTTATAAAAAGGAAATATTTTGACTTATCTTTTGAAAGAAATCTAAGTTAATCTTAAGAATTAGGAAAATCATGATTAGGATTTCTAAAAACTTGGTCAAAATAAATAAATTGTTTAATTTTTAGGTATAGGAGAAGAAATTGAATAATTAATTAGTCTTGATTTTTACCTTAATGAAATTTGCATACCTAATACATATCTAGGATTCTAAGATGAAGACCTTTGTGCCTCATATATATAAAAAAAAAAAAAGAAAAAAAAACAAAATCACTAATTAAGCTGGATACATGTGCCTCAAGAAGCATAAGTATTCATGCCTAAAGGTGAGTAAATAAAATAAAGTCCTTAGTTTTGGGGCCTAGTTCACTCGAATTTGAGTCCGCGGGGTGTTTTCTCACTTGGTGCCCTAAAGCCGACTGGTTTGGGAGCCACCGACTTTAAGTTCGTTACATGGGTGGATTAGAAAGCCTAAGAAGACTAAGAAATATAATATATGTATTAACACATCTAATAATCAATTAGTTAGGTATGAGGGCCTCAAGAAGCCTTGATACTTATACGAAAGAAAATTAGATGAGTTATACATGCCAAAAAAAAAAAATTATATTAACACATCTAATAGTCAATTAGTTAGGTATGAGGGCCTCAAGAAGCCTTGATACTTACACGAAAGAAAATTAGATGATGTTATAAAAATACTAAAGAGGCATGAGAGTCCAAGTTAAGGAATACCTAGATTCACAAGGGTGCGTATGACTTTTGGTAACGAAAAAGACTATATTAGAAATTCAATTTAATCCTTACCTAAAATGAATAACAATTGACTTTATAAAGACTAGGTTTGAAGAATGAATAAAATTGAGGATCCTAAAACTTATAGACTACTTAGTCTCTTCCAATATAAGACAAATATTTTCCTTTTTATAGATTTTGTGGGTGTAATCCGCTGAAAACCCTCACGAGACAACACTCGTCCTCTAGGGTAACCTAGAGGTTTAACGGCTTGTTGCACGTGCTAAGTGCAATCGTGATTCCTACGAAAGTGAGTTAGGTTAGATTAACTTTTTCTTTTTCTTTGTTTTTACTCGAGGACGAGCAAAAAGATAAGTGTGGGGGTGTGATTGGTAGTGAAAAGTGCATTTTTATCATCATATTTACCGTCACATTTTCATATTTATTTATATAATTCTGCACATTTATTAATATTTGTGATTTATTGTGTGCAGGCCTCGAAATAATAAAAAGAAAGAATTAAAGCTTAAAGAGCCCAAAAGCCCAGATCCAAGCCCATATTTGAAGCCCAAGAGTAAAAGTGCAAATATCAATTGTCAAAGTGCAATTATGCAAGGGCTAAAGTTGTAATTATTAAAGATGAGGGAAGGATAGAATTCTACCCAACCCTAAACTCTTGCAGGATGAGGATAAAAGCCAAAGAGAGTGCAAAGATAAAATTCAAAGAATTCGGATTCAGACTGTACACGTTTTAGTGTTTAAATCATAACTTTTGCTACAGTTATGCAAATCTGATGATTCAAGATGCTCCAGAAAGAAGACTTGAAGACCTACAACTCTTATGTTGATCAAACTTTCCAATTCAATCCGTAGATAAGCTGATTTCGGCGATCAACATGATAAGGAAGTTGCAGGACAGATTTGAATTTCTGGAGATAAGATCTTTTTGGGAGAGTTGTACTAGGACTCTACATCTTCCAACACCTATAAATATCCCTGCAGATGCAACACAGAGAGTACACAATACAGAATCCAGCAAAGGGCCAAAGTTAGGATTTTTAGGGTTTTTCTCTTTCTTCTAGGTTAGATTTCGTTTTCTTTTATTTTCAAGAGAGGGAGATGGCTATGTTGAGGGTGACACCGATGTATGCTTCTCTTCTCCATTGTATCAATTAATGAAGGTAATTTTTGCTTTTATTTATTTGCTTTACTTTTCTTTTTGTTCTCTTTTTCTTTTCTACGTTATTTCTTTTGATCTGTGACGAGCATACAAGCGATTACCGAACCACAAGTATACCAAAGATTGGTGGTGCCAACGATATTCCATGGAGATGTTCTCCTCCTCGAGGCGTATCAACTCATACTTGCCCAAGGCTTGATGACCTAATGCGACAGCGGACTGAGATCGATCCTATGCCTTATGCGTTCATGCCTCCGAAATAAGGTAGAAAGTGTTAGGTTTTCACATATTCTCTCCAACCAAGGTTAGTTTTCTTTTTTTTCTTTTATTTTATTTTTGTAGATTAAATACAACATCATCTCCATATTCTTTTCTACCACCCATTGTAAATACCACTATTTAACTAATAAAAATAAAAGCTTTAGAGTATAACTTGCTTAACGCTTCCATCGCAGTCCCTCCCTGAGGATCACGACCCGCATAGCCCTGCTACCGCGGATTAGAACTGAGACTTGCACATCTATTCTTAAAACTAACATATAATATTTTGTGTGCAGGAAAATTCAGTCAACATACATCAAGGGAACAATTGATGTAGGCCTAGTATTTGAGAAGGATAACACCGGAAAGCAAGAGTGCATAGGGTATGTGAATTCAGACTATGCAGGTGACCTTGACAAACGCCGGTCGACGATGGGATATGTCTTCACATTCTCATAGGCACCGGTGAGTTGGCGCTCCACACTGCAGTCTACCGTCGCTTTGTCGACCACGGAGGCTGAGTACATGGCTATGACAGAGGCCATGAAGGAGGCAATTTGGCTTCAGGGGTTGCTTGATGATTTGGGCGTGGAATAGGATATGTTGAAGATTAACTGTGACAGCATGAGTGCCATCTACTTGGCAAGGAACTAGGTCTATCATGCAAGGACGAAGCATATTGATGTCAGGTACCATTTCGTTCGGGAGATTCTGGAGGAAGGTGACATCGACTTGTTGAAGATTCACACTTCAGAGAATCCGGCCGATATGCTTACGAAGGTGGTGTCGGGAGTGAAGTTTGCACATTGCAAAGCTTTGCTCCATGTCCTTCGGGTGGTATGAGCTTGCTGAAGCTCATTTGGGTGAACTACGGACGGCTTGATCCCTTGGGCAGGGGTACGTAGGCAACCATGTCGGTGCAGCCACTATCGAGTCGGTGTTCAACTCAGATTTGGAAATCTTCACCGAGGTGGAGAATTGTTGGAAAGATAGGATATTACCAAGGAGGAGTTGTCGTCAGGTTTACCAAGTGTTGTCGAAGATCGCCAAGGAAGTCGATGACGAAAGGCAAAGGAGATGACAGCAGGAAATAGCAGCAGCAGCAGAAAAACAGGCAGGTCGGTCGACCGGGCCGGTCGACCGACATGCACAACATGCACAGGGTCTTAGGCGGACGACCGGCTGGTCGACCGAAACACCCTGACTGTAAAAGCCAAACTCTCTGTTAAATTCGGCCGACCGACCGGTCGGCCGGGGGTGTATGTCGGTCGGCCGGACCGGTCGACCGACAGTCGGGTTTGGGCGAAAATCTGCTGCTCCGCAAATCTGGGTATTTAAGCCTAATGTTGATTTCTAGGGTTTAGTACCTGCGAAAAAGGATTAGATAGAGCTCTCTTGCATTCAAAGAGGCTGCTAACTAATGTAATCTTCTTCCAAAGTAATTAAATCTCTCTCTGATTGCCCCGAGGACGTAGGCGTTAAGGCCGAACCTCGTTAAATCGTGTGTTTACGATTTGTGTGTTCTTCTTGTGTTATTTGGGTGTTCTTTGTGCTTGGAGATCTGTGAGATTCTCTATTGGTTGTTGTCATCGGCGCACAACATGATCTCCATTTCTTAGGTTTTTAGATTACACATGAATATCATGAAGTCCATCTCTTTTGAATCATTCAGCTCCTTCAAGGTGGTAGCTTTGACCTCCCATGATTTGGGAAGTGAATGAATTCCTCCTCATCTTGTTATCATTTGAGATTGGTTGACCTAAAGAACTCAAATTGTCAGTAATTTTGCTGAAACGAGTAAGCATGTCATTAATAGATTCATTTTCATCTATTTTAAAATTTTCATATTTATAAGTAAGCAAATCAATTTTGGCTCTCTTCACTTGTAACTTCCTTCAGGAGTGGTAATCAGAGTATTTCATATTTCCTATGCAGACTCACAATTGATTACTCTAGATAGATCATTATCATTCAAGAGGACTCGGGGCTCCATCCTAAAAGACTAGCCTATTAGGTGGAGTTGCCCAAATCCTTATAAACCCAAGACTATCCCCACGTCTAGCCGATGTGGGACCATTTGTTCGACCCAAATCCCAACAATCCCCCCTCGAACAAAGAGTCTCCCTGTAAGCTCAACTATCTTTGCACCGGAAGATCAAATGCTCCATCCAGAAGATCAAATTCTCCATCGAGATCCAACTCTTCACTGCGTGGGGAGACGGCACACCTTATGTGAAGTACCAACTGCAGTCGATCACTCCTCTACACTGCGTGGTGGCCGGCACGCCCATTGCAAAGGAGCACCACTGCCAAATTTCTCGAGAGCCAAACATTAGCTTCACAGGGGCCTATTGCGCCTTTTGCGCCAGTGGGGTGGGCAGGCCCATTGTGCCTTTTTGTGCCATTTTGGGGGATCTACATCGTCGAACATCACCCACACACATGACTAAGTTTGGGGCATGGCTCTGATACCAATTGAAGAACTCGGGGCTCCATCCCAAAAGACTATCCTATTAGGTGGAGTTGCCCAAATCCTTATAAACCCAAGGCCATCCCCACGTCTAGCTGATGTGGGACTATTTGTTCGACCCAAATCCCAACATTTGCGATATTTTCAGACCAAGGTTCGATCTTATATTCAGATTCTTTAAATTTTTTCTCATTGGCAAGAGAAACATCTCTTCTGAGAGATTTAAGAAAACTCCTCGTCTTAATCTTTCAAATGGGAAAGTTAAGACCATCAAACTTAGGTGGGGACTTAACATTAATATTGTCTCCATAAGATGCCATATGGTGTGTAGTGACAAATAAAGTAATTAGCAATAAGGATCAACTATTGGATGGTTGTAACCTTAAAAATAAGAGTACTAACTGTGATACCAATTGAAAATCACTTTAGGGGGTGAATAGGTGATGCTAATCAAATTAGGCGAAAATTAAAATATATTTGTAACAAACACGATAATCTCAAATTTAAGTTGATTAAAACTAGTGTCAATAAACAAGCTTAATCATAATTAATAAGCAATTATGAATGTAAGCAATATATATTAAGAAGAGATAAAGAGTCAAGAAAGAATAAACTTCGTAAACCCAACGATTTGTCCTCGAGGTTTGATCCACTAATCTACATCTCCATCTCCAATTCCTGTGGAGATGTAAGCACTGTAATTGGTTCACAACACCTACAACAATGCGTGATCCCGCAAGACCACAACTTGGAGTCATAATTCCTACAACAACATCCCTCTTGGGTCAACTCTGGATCCTCAACTCCTACAATAATGCGATCCCGTGAGACTGACTTCACACAACCTCTCTTAATAGAGGTACTCAAGACCAAATACGATAATAGGATTGTGATTTTCTCTTAGTCACTGAAACTTCTTACATGAACCTATAGCTGTAGATTGAGATTGGAAGAACAAGTTTGGTGTATGTGAGATTTAGGAAGATTGAAAGAGAAAAGCACTAAAAACTTTTGTAGAGAAAACTCTTGAAAATTAGAAGCTCTTGGCACTTGAGAAACTTTCTAAACACTTGATGTAAATCTTGATTATTAATATCTGCAAAATGTTAAATTTATAGCAAAAATCAAAATAGGTATAACAAAAACTTTGCTAAAAATCAGCACAGAAAAGTCAATAAGCTGTCAAAAGTTGGTGCAAGGCTTTCGACAGTGAACATTCACAAACGGTTATAATTTTAAAATTCAAAAATTTATTTTTGAAAATTTTGTACTGGTTGTCGAAAGCACTTTGGACAGTGATAGTTTTTCAAAAGAAAAGGTTGGAAAAATCAAAGAGAGCTGTTGAAAATCTGAACAACACTAAGACAGACCAAACTTTCTGAAAAATACTGTCGAAAGCAAAATCTGAGCTGTCGATAGCTCTTTTCGACAGTTAGTGAAAAACAGTACCACTGTTGTCGAATGAGTTTGTTCTGAACTTTTCTGAGCTCTTTGTAAAACGCTGTAGAAATCTTGCGCATAGGCTGTCGAAAGTTCATCAGCTCAAAATATAAAACTGTGCAAACTGAGTATCCATTTTTGATAGTACCAAGTAGTGCTATCGGAAGTGATTCAGTGAAAACTGATATTTTAGAAACTTGTGTAAAATCAATTTTAACTTCATAAATCACATAAATATAAGTTTCTTGAGATATTTTAGAGCTTTAATATGTATGGATAAACTCTACTACATATTTCAAATTGTAAAACTTATTTTTAAGATTTAATCAATATTAAAATTGATTTTTCACCAAATCCAAAGTATTTCGAAACTAGTTTTGATAAACTTGATTTTTGTATATAATTAACTTTTGAAAAACTCTTTAATCCATCAAACAAAGCTATGTGTGTGTGTGTGTGTGTCAAGGTTGAACTATCAATTCTACAAACTAAAACTTTAACACAGATTCTAAACGTACAAAACATAAAATTCTCTTTCTTGAATCGTTGAAGTCTTAGGTGTATGTCTTGATTAGTATCTGACTTCGTTAGCTTCAATTCTCAACGATAGATACTTCAAGTTGTATTGATTGAGCTGGAGCTTCACAATATGATTTTGAATATTCTGTATCTTCAATAAATAACATGTATATACTTAAAACAACTTCAAGATCATTAGTTTTTAACTACACGAGTTGGAAATCATCAAAAGAAGTGGTTGATTTAACCTTTGGGTCAATAATCTCAAACTTTGGGTCAACAATAATTAAAGGAAAACTTTACTCATCATCAATTCGGTGATTTTCCCAATCTCAATGAAGCTTATGCAATCGATGCGATAATTTCTATATTTATATAATTTGGGTTTGCACATAACTCTTAATCAATGAATTTTAACAAAAAACAAAAAGATGTTAGTTTTACCGCTAAGAATGATTAATTGAGTAATTAATCACTACAAAATCAGCCTTTCCTACTTCTTTTAGCTTTCACACACTCAGCCAAGCTTGGTTTCGCCTCGGATTGAACTCGGGTCATCTTGTGTCAAGCTTGAATCTTGGCTGGCTCCAAATGGAGGAGAAAAGAAAAGAAAAGGAGAAGAAAAAATGAGAAAGAAGAGAAAAGAAAGGAAAGAAAAGAAAATAATTTGAAGAGTGGAGAAAAATGAAAGAAGGAGGTGGGGAAATTGCGGAGCTCTCGTGTGGGGAAAAATGAAAGGAGCTGGAGAAACTTTACAGAGCTCTCATGTAGGGAAAAATGAAAGGTGGAGAAAAATTGCAGAGCTCTCATGTGGGGAAAAAAATGAAAGGAGGTGGGGAAAATTTGTAGAGATCTCATGTCGGAAAAAAATGAAAGGAGGTGTTGAAGAGAGAGACAAGCATGCGAGTGAGATTTTTTATATATAAAACACAACTTCTCTCTCTTTTCATTAATATAGTTTCAAACACACGCGCGCACACACACACTTGTATTTATCTTTTTTCACTCTACATACACATTAAAATATGTTTAAAGCTTAAACATAATTAATTATCCACTAACTAAGTAATTAAATTATCACCTCTAATCATTCTTTATATTCACATAATTGATTAATTAAAATTTTAATTTAGGGTTAAATAATTCAGGTGTTTCACAAATTTTTGATCCGACCATTTGATCATTATTAAATATTTAAAAATCTTCACACACCAACTTTTATTAGGCTTTAAATTTTCTGCATCATTAAACTTACCAACTCACTAATTTGGTCATTTAGTTTGCGCTTACTTGATGAATAAGCAAAAAATATTCAAAATATTTGGATTTTTATTTTAAAGCACCCTTAACAATATAAAGCAATGCAAATATAGTGGATCTTCAATTTTAAAGACCTAACATTGATTTTGAATGAAAATGATTCATCTCCATATTCTTTCCAAAGGACCCAAGTGTGTGTATATATATAGAGAGAGGAAACGGGAAAACAGCTGACAAAAGAGAAAATTTTCTCCTATGGCGCATATAAAACTCGATTGTACATTAGGATATTTGTTGCCTAAAACATAAGTGTATAAAAATTCATGTGATTTGGACTTTGTTAACTAATGGATCTAGTGGTCCATTTGTTTTACTGTATAAAAACTATTAATTTTACAACCAGTCGGCGCATGAGTACAGATGTTAAAACTCGTGAATTTTTATCTATATACATTTCATGACTTGAAGATTAGTTTAAACGGTTTAGATCTTGAAATTTTAGTAGAAAAGTCGAGTTTTTGGTGCGCCATAGGAGGAAATTTTCTCCTATTTTAGCTGTTTTCCCATTCTCTCTCTCTCTCTCTCTCTCTCTCTCTCTCTCACACACACACACACATATTGCATATAGAGAGATTTGGCTACTTCCGGAAGTATTTGAGCATGAATCATTTTAACTCAAATTCAATATCATGACATTGAAATACAAGATCCACTCTATTTAAGTTGATCTATAATCAAGCCAAACTTGCACAGTAAAATATAGAAGTTTAGAACAGTGTTAGGTCCTCGATGCTACCATGTAGCCTAGGGCTAACGGGTTGTGAGCCACATGGAGGGACATCGATGAAATCGTTATGAAAGTTTATTCTTTTAATTCACTAAAACAAGTTAAAAGTTTTCTTCTCAGTTTTAAAAGAAAATAAAAATAGTTAAGGCTAATCTAAGTTAAAAGTATTCTAAAGAAGAAGATGGGTTTGTTGTTAAAGAAGAAAAAAAATGACTTTAGAGTAAAAGAAGGAGAAAGGGTTGGTTTGAAAATCGTTAGATTAATCTAAGAAAGAAAATTAGAAAAGATAAAAAATAAAAAAACTTACCCCTGTTGTAGATTAAACGTACCATGATTCGATGCAAAGTAAAGTAAAGCCAAAATAGTAGAAAGGAATATATTGAACACAGTACTTGGCTAGATTGAGTATGATGAAGAAAAGTGAGAAACTTCCATTGATTGTTACTTTTAATATAAGTCTCTTAAGAAAGGATTACAACAGTGTCACTCTACAATAACTCTTCCTCTCTTTTAATCATGTAACTCTCTCTAACTTAAGCTATAAAGAAAATAAAAATTACATTGAAAAAGAAACGAAAAACCTAAACTAAAGCTCTATCTAGAGTCGTGCCTTTCTGCCTTCGAGGATACATGTATTGAGAAAAAAGGGATAAGAAAGAGTGTAAGGAGATAGGGGCAGCAAGCACTCCCTCTAATTCAAACAAACATCCACGAAAACACGATTTTTGCCACATTTCTGCGGTCAGATCCAGGACATTAGGCTAGGGCCTGGAGGCTGTGTGTCTGTCCACGTGTCCTCTATCCTTTTATTCTCTTGAATTTTGAATTTCAGCTTTAGATTTGATAATCTATCTCTTTATTCTCAATGAAACCGATAGGGTATTCTAATCCCATTTTTTTTGAATTTGGATGATATTATCTCCTATACCTGCTTCAGATAAGATGGCCTTTAGAACCTCTAGATTTGAATTAATTCCCTTTCTTTTAAACTTTTGTATTTAATTAGATAAATCTGTTATCTGTCTCTTTTCTTTTTTAATTACCTTGTACGCCATGAGACATAAAAATACATTAAATGGCATAGATTTATTTAAATATAAATGTAAAAATGTGACACATATGATATGAAAACATGTAATGCTTGTGCTTGATCACTCCCTCACACCTATCTTTTGCTCATCCTCGAGCAAACAAAAAGAAAAGAAAAACTAAACTAACCTAACCTAACTCACTTTTCATAAGAATCACGGTTGCACGTAGCATGTGCAACAAGTCGTTAAACCTCTAGGTTACCCCTAAAAGGTGAGTTTTGTCTCGTGAGGGTTTTTCAGTAGATTATACCCACAAAATCCATAAAGAAAAAAATAAATTATTAGTATTTTTGAAAACGCATTTTGAAGGAAAAAAATATTTGAAGTATCAATGTAAGAATACAAGTAATTTATAAGTCATAGGATTATCAAAACTTAGTCATTCCTAAACTTAGTATTTATTAAAAAAAACTTGTTTTCAATCAAGATAGGGATTAAAATTGTATTTCTTATCTAGTCTATTATTTTATCCTAAGTCATATGCACCTTGTTACCGTGAAAATTTGACTCGAAATTCTTCAACTCTAACTCTTATAACTTATTATTATTATTTATTTATTTATATATTTTTTTTCATTTATAGCAGTAATATCCTTAGCTCTATTAGGCTTTCTAATTTGTCCATTTAACGAGCCTTAATTGATGACTTTCAGATCGAACGATTTTAAGGCACTGAGTGAGAAAACACCTAAGGATTTAGGAGTCGAGCAAACAAGGCGACAAAACTAAGGATTTTTATTTTTTTATAATATGGACCACTCTTAGACGTGAATATTTATGCTTTATAAGGCACAAATATTCAACTTAATTGGAGAATTATATATATATATATATATATATAATATATATATATATATATATATATATATATATATATATATATTTTCTTTTATATAAGGCATAAGAATCTTTGTTTTTGAACCCTAAGTATATAAGTGTATAAAGTATGCATATTTCATCAAGGTAAAAATCAAGAGTAAATTACTTTTTCAATCTTTTTTCTAACCTCAAAATCAAACAAATAATTTTATTTTGACCAAGTATAAGAAATCCTAATTATGATCCTTTTATTCCTTAAAATTAACTTAATTTCTCATAAAAATAAATCAAAGTATTATTTTCATTTTCAAAAAATTTTTAAAGAAAGACTTTTTTTTAAAGTAGTAAAGTTAGTATGTTAGTAAACCTCCCCCACACCAAACTCATGCATTGTCCTCAATGTATGAATGAAATGCAATAATACATGAAAAAGGAGAAAGGAAAGGAAAATTGTCACCTCAAGGTGGTGGTTCCGGTGGTAGTTTCATTGGGCTAAGAGTTTCTGCCCAATCTAAATACTATGAATTTTCATGGAATCCACCTTTTATGACCTCTTTTTTATTAATATTTTTATATTGCCCAATATGAATAGGATTATGCAATATCCTAGCATGAAATTTTTTTCAGTTATATGACTAATCATGGGATATCATCACGGAGTCATATTGATCTAAACCTTGGTCCAACAATAGAATGTGATTTTATGGAATGGATGATTTGGGCTTAACAATGAAAGGAATAGGAACCGATACTAACTCGGAAATAAAACTCAAATCAAGTTTAGGTCTGAGAGTTAGAGTTGGTTCATGAGTTTGGTCCAAATCATAGAATTCAAGTTCACATTCATTTCCAACAATGAAATATGATTATCCAAAATAGGTGGTTCAAATTCGAGCTCTATAAGGATAGGAATCAGTGTTATCTTCGGAATTGGGTCCAAATCGGGTCAGGATACCGGAGTCATATCGATTCGAAAAATGGAACTGAATCACAACATTGGGAATCAGTGTCACATTCATCTTAGTAAAATAAAAACTTGCCAATTTATCAATGGGTTGATATTGGTTAAGTTCAAACTTTTGTGATGAAATTGAATCTTGGTAAAAATCTCCAAGATACCATGATTCTTCATCAATATGGCTAGGAGAATTAGGAATGGTCGAAAATGTGTTAGGTAGAGTTTCCTTATCCCTATCATTAATTGTGTTGACCAAATGACTCACTTTTCCTTCTATCCTATTTAGAGATTGGGTAACATTATTTTCTGAATCAGGTCTTCCATACTCTTTTCTAAGTCAATAGGTTTTTCTTGTTGTGGTTGGACTTGAAAATTAGAGTAAAGATCTTAGATTTGGGAATTGTTTGGGAGCATTGAGTCCGCTATGATTTGTACTTATCGTGTGGACTCAAGGAAGGCTTCGAAACTCTTTTCTAAAGAAGATTTTTCTTCTATAGGTTGATCTTGGTATGGAGTATATGAAGCAGTTTGCTGATAAAGTTGTTGATAGTAAGACTCGGGGAGTTGTATCCCACTGACTCGGTGAAGAGTGGTGATAATTATCTCAATCTTGTTCATAATATTGAGATTGGGGCATATATTGACTCGAATAAGACCAATCTGGCATACTTGGTTGGTTAAAGTTATGTAATACATTACCGGTTGGTAATATCCGAATTGAAAGAGGTTGGGGTGAAGTATGGATCACTATATGCATTGAAAAAATTATAATTGTAATCTATATCACAAAGACATCAAAAATAAAAATAAACAAACAAACAAAAGAAAGAAAAATCTAGCCTAAGTTAAGTAGACCTTTAGACCTAGACGACTCCTAATTGTTGATTATCCATAGGAGGTATCTTGCAGAACTTGACCACAAGTTAATCGGCCAGGTAGGGACAAGACTAGTGGGAGGTATCTCTACCTAAGCAACGGGCCTAATTATACCAAACCACTAGCCTTCAGGGTTTCGCCCCTCAATGCCGAACCTTTGACTCTGATTTGGCAAGAGTCAACTTCTAACAACTTCCCTATTAGGTCAATCCCTATTTGAGTCCGAATGTCCCTAGGGCCAACGTCTACTCAATTTTAAGTTAGGTTTGGTTAGTGAGTGAGGAGATAGTTTGTGGGCTAAGGGAGGGTAATGATTTCCCTACCTTATCATGTTTAAGAATATGCCCTTAGTCTTTTTAGTGCAGTGTACAAGTATAAGACAAAAGGTAACACTCAAGCAATATAAATCACTCAAATATGTTTCCTAAATTATATGCAATGCACACATACCTTTGCTCCAACACTCTTTAATAGTAATGTAAAAGGTGAACGAATTAGACACCTGCCCTAAGATGCAAAAGTCTAAACGTTTTTTAGTATTTACAAAGCAACCACGTTCCTGTTGAGGTTAGAAACATGTACAGAGTATAGATAAACTAATAACTGCAGAGAGCTAATCTCTAAAAATCAAGCAACCTATAAGAAACTACATTTAGTTCACCATAGTTGTAGACTCTGATACTCTGCCTTCTTGGATAGAGGCACAAAATAGCAATATGTCCACTGTCGCTCCTAGTTTTCTAAAATTAGCCCCTGTACACAAAAACATAGAAGAAAAAGGGATCATTTGTTAAATTAAATCAAAAAGAAAGAAAACTTACCGTCCCTCCCTGGTAACAATGCCAAACTTTATGATCAACTAAACCTGCACAAAAAATATAGAAGTTTAGAACAGTACTAGGTCCTCAATGCTACCATGTAGCCTGGGCTAACGGGTCGTGATCCACAGAGAGAGACAACGATGGAAGCATTATGTAAGTTTTTTTTCTTTTAATTCACTAAAACTAGTTAAGAGTTCTCTACTCAGTTTTTTGAAAAAAATAAAAATAGTTAAGGCTAATTCAAGTTAAAATAATTCTAAAAAAGAAGATGTGTTTAAGAAAAGAAAAATGAGTTTAGAGTAAAAGAAAGAGAGAGTGTGGTTTTGAAAATTGTTAAATCAATCTAAGAAAGAAAAGTAGAAAGCAAGAAAGGAAGAAAATTTATCTCTGTTTTAGATTAAACATACCATGATTCGATGCAAAGTAATGTAAAGCAAAAATAGTAGAAAAGAATACATTGAATGTAGTACTTGGCTAGATCGAGTATAATGAAGAAAGAGTGGGAAACTTTCATTATTTGTCACCTTCAATATAAGTCTCTTAAGAAAGGATTATAATAGTTTCACTCTACAATAACTCTTCCACTTTTTTAATCATGTACTCTCTCTAACCTAAGTTATAAAGAAAATAAAAATTACATTGAAGAAGAAAAGAAAAACTTAAACTAAAGCTCTCTTGGAGTCTTGCCCTTCTGCCTTCGAGGATACAGGTATTTATAGAAGAAAAAGGGGATAAGGACGAGCGTAAGGAGATAGGGAGAGCAAATGCTCCCCCTAACTCAAACAAACAGCTATGAAAATACAGCTTTTGCCATGTTTTCCAGCCAGATCCTGGCCATTGGGCCAGGGTCTAGGGGTTATGTGTCCGTCCACGTGTCCTCTATCCTTTTATCCTCTTGGATTTTTAATTTCAGCTTTAAATTTGACAATATATCTCTTTATCCTTAGCGAAACCAATCAGGTCTTCTTCTAATCTATTTTTTCTTTGAATTTTGATAATGTTATCTCATCTGACATACCCGTCTTTAGATAAGATGGTCTTTAGAACATGTGGATTTGAATCGATCCCCTTTCTTTTAAACTTTTAAATTTAATTCGATAAATCTGTCAATCTCTCTCTTTGCTTTCTTAATTATCCTGCACGCCACGAGACATAAAACTACATTAAATATCTAAGATTTATTTAAATATAAATGTTGAAATGTGACACATATGATATGAAAACATATAATGCACGTGTATGATCAATCTACATTATTTAAATTATTTAAAACTAAAAAAAATCAAGATTTTGTAGTTTTCTCCATGCATCAAGTAAGCACAAAATGGACAGCTGAAACTAGCATATTACTTAAATTTATGACTTTAGACATACAAATTTTCGATCCGACCATTTGACCATGATGTAAAATTTAAAAACCCTCAATCACCAACTTTTGTTAAGCTTTAAATATTCTATGCCGTTAAACTAAGCAACTCATTATTTTAGTTATTCATTTGTGCCTACTTGATGAATAAGCAAAAAGTATTCAAAATATAAATTTTTATTTTTACGCACTCTTAATAATGTAGATCAACTCTAATGAAGTGGATCTTCAATTTGAATAGTCTAACATTGAATTTGAATGAAATGATTCATCTACATATCCTTCCCAAAGGACCCATGTCTCTCTTTCTTTACACACACACACACACACACACACACATATGTTGGCCTAAAGACCATTAGCCTTAGTTTTGATGATAACAAACATATATAGTTATGTTTTTAACAATTTCATTTAGCAAAGTTTCAAGTTAACTCTTTGTTGATTTCGGCTCCATCACAAGACTCACAAATCTTGATATAGTCTTCTCTTGCAATCTTGATCCTTGAACTCATCTATGGTTTAGGCTCTGGGATCGACATGTTCTTGACTTCCAAACGTGTGATATAGGTTGATAGCTCTTTTGAGATTGACACACACATATCTTTCACATTCCTAAAGTGTTTTAAAAAGAGTTCAAAACTATTCTCTTTATAGTTTTCAAAATCGAGTTTCGAAAAAACGAGTTTTGAAAAAACTGATTTTCGATTTAGAAAAGTATTTTTGCAAAAATATAGTACTATCTTTTGTGTTGATCTATGATCACATACTGATTCTATCAAGTCCCTAGAACTTTATTTTGTGTTTTTTTTTTGTCAAAAAAGATTAGTTTCAAAAAGATCTTCAAAACAGGTTTTTGGCCCAAGGTCAGTCGACCGACGCTTGACCATAAATAGAGAAAAATTGCTCTGTCGGTCGACCACGCGGTCGACTGACAAGAACAAAATTCCCCAAGTGCAATGTGTGCACTTCGGTCGACCGACCGGTCGACCGACTGCAAAAGCCTTGCTCTCGGATGGGCCCAGTCGACCGACCTGGTAGACCGACAGAGAACTTTGCTCTCTGGTTGGGACAAACAGTCAACCGACCGGTCGACCGCTATTCCCAATGGTCTAAAATTCGACCATTGACAGTCGACCGGCCGGTCGACCGATAGAAGGATTTTCTCTTGTAATTTTTCCTAACGTTTATTTTTCTATTTGTCTTTTTCTGGGTCTTTTCCCAACGACTCTTTTGAGTTTTCTCCACATGTTTTCATCCTCTATAAATAGTGAGACTGTAGAAAAATTCACCAACAAGTTTGAACAAGTTTTTGTAAGTTTACAACAAGATTTAATCAAGTTTTAGTCTTTTTCTCAAAAGATTTTCTTTTGAGCCAAAATTCTATATTCTTGATTTTAGTTTGAGCATTCTCTCTACATCTTTACAAGATATTTCCACTACACAATTTCAAAGAGCTTCATCTTCTCATCTTGGTTATAGGATTGTGCTTGTGAGCCTTTAGTGATCAAGAGAAGATCACTGATTTCCTTCTATTGTGAAATTGTACAGGTTGCGGCCTCAAGTGAGCTAGTGAGCTGCGTTGTTGGTGTTGTGGTACCGCGAGAGAGGACTTGTGAGTCTATAGAGTTCTAGTGAGAGCTTGTAATGGTTGACGATCTAGTGAGATCAGTTATAGTGAAAATCCTTTATAGTGTTGAAGGCGGGGACGTAGAGTAGTGGCTCGAACCTCAGAACATATTATCGTGTTTGTGATTGCTTTCTCTTTCTTTCTCCACTCTACTCTCTCTTTACTTATTTGTACACTTATATTATTTACTTATTTGTAAGTATTCCTTGTGTTGTGATTGGTATTTGCTAGGTTGCTAGCAAGTAAATTTTAATTCCGCATTATTTGTCATTTATTATAGTCATCACCTATTCACCCCCTCTAGGTGATTTACAACTGGTATCCGAGCCTAACCCTAGTTTTGCTTTGACCACCTTAGGGAGATCCTTTCGTTTGGCTATATTTATTTATTGCATTTGCTATTTGTTTGTGCACTTATACTTGTTTTCATGACATCACATGACTTCTATAGCATCAAGTCCACACCTAAATTTGATAGGTTGAACTTCCCCATTTGGAAGGTCAAGATGAACCTCTTCCTCAAGTCCCTAGGGGTTAGAGTAGCCAAGGCCATAACCAATGAATTTATTGAACCTTACGGTGATGAGGATACATGGTCCGAAGCAAATGGTAAATACTATGAGACCAATGCTAAAGCCCAATATGCACTTACACAAGCATTAAACGATGATGATCTTTCTCATGTAATTAATTACAAATTCGCTTATAAGGTTTGGAATGATCTAATCATTACTTATGAGGAAATTTCACAAGTCAAGAGATCTAAAGTTGACTTGCTTCGTTCTCAATTTGAGAATTTTTACATGCTCGAAAATGAAAGTATTGATGAGATGCTTACTTTGTTCACCAAAATTACTAATGAATTATCTTCTTTAGGTAACACCATTGACAATGATCAAAAAATTGGAAGGTCATTAGAGCTCTCCCGAAAGCTTAGGAAGTCAAGGCGACAACCCTTAAGGAGCTCAATGATAGAGAGGAGATAGACTTTTCCGACTTCATTGGAAATATCAAAACTCATGAGATGGAATGAAGGTTGATCGGTCGCTAATATTGCACATTCATTATTATATTCTCATACTTATTATAGAGTAAACTCTGATTTTTCCTAAATATTGTTTAATTTATTTGCAGGCCCATTACTAAAGGAGAGGGAAGAGAAACGAGCCCAAAAGCCCATCAAATTCTGATTTAAATCAGAATTAATTTGAAGTTAGTAAATCAGGGCAAATCAAGTCAGTTTAGATCGATTGAAAATCAGTTAAAAACATATCTCTTCAAATCAATCAGTTAAGCCAAAATCAAAGGCAACGTCAAATCCAAGAGCTCAAACAGCAAATCCAGCCGGACAAAAGGGGCAACAATCTCACGCAGCCTATTCCCCACCAGGATGTGGCTACGTGGCCACATCCTGGCCACGATCCGCGGCTTTTTGGTGGAGATAAGGGGAGCGTTTGCTCCCCTTATCTCCTCATGCCTCTCCCCTCTGAGTTTTTGCCTATAAAAGACAGGTTTTTCACTGCAAAAAAGGACGACCAAGAAGAAAGTAGAACTTAGGCTAATTTATAGTTTGTAACTTAGATTTTTATTTTCTTTCATGTAATTTTTGTTTTATTTATGTAACTGAGAGGAGAGGATACTTTCATGGAGGAATGAGAGCGAGCTTGTACTTAAAGTGACACCAGTGTAAGTGATCTTTTCTTCCATTATTATTTGAATCAAATCGAGATTTCCTTTTCTTTTCTATTCTTGTTTTTGTTCGCTTTCCTCTTTTGTATTTGGATCCAAATGAAACCGATAGCCTCGAAGTTGCCTTCTCCTTGCAAGTGTCGTTGATGGCTTATGGTGATGGACATCCATTTCTATGGTAGTATAGCTCGTCCCTTCATTTCATAGTGCAAATTGGAATGGGAAAGATCTTATCTGCCATGCTTCGCTTGCCTTCAAAGAAAGGTACATCGTCGATACAGGTGAAAGGTAAACAGGCACCAAAGAGGTAAGTATGCTTTTTAGGTTTTAGTTTTTCTTTCTTTTCTTGTAACTTTTAGTGTAGATCATCAACACCATAATCACCCAAATCTCTTTCACTCTTTCAATTTCTTTGTACATATCACTTTTATTTTCTCCATCTTCTCATTCTAACACTTTCTTCCTAACTTGACTTTAACTCCATCTTTTTCATTTTCTTTTAAAAAACTAAAAGAAGAACTTTAATCATTCTTTGTAGCATAAAAGAGAACTTACTAAAAAAGCTTCCATCGCTCGTCCCTCCTTGTGGATCACGACCCGCATAGCCACTTGTTATTGCTGTAGAATTGAGTAACTTGCACTTTTCATTCTTAGTTCTGAAATTCTATATTTTGTGTACAGGTACAACCTCAATCAAATTTTGGTACCGTTGCCGGGGAGGGACGGTAAGTAATTCTCATTAAAGTTTACATTTTTGGTTAACCTTCTTCTTGGTTTTTGGTGTACAGATTCAACAAGAAGGAACTTTTGCTGCAGTGGACATATAAGTGGCCTTGGACTTTGCTTAAGAAAGCAGAGCCAAGAAGCCGTCAGATTTGCTACATTCCTGTGGCAATCTGAGTGAACTACTAACCTGTATTTTCTACAGGTTAGCTGAATTGCAAAGTTTAATATCTGTAGCTATTAATTTCCTTGTTTGTCTCACTGTACTTCCTTTCTAACCTCAACAGTAAAATGATGTTTGTTAAATGCTAAAAATAGTTTAGACTTTGCATTTAGGCACGTGTCTAATTCGTTTACATTTTACATTACTGTTGAAGAGTGCTGGAGCAAAAGGTACGTTTGCATGGCATATAGTTTAGGAAACATTCTTGAGTGATTATTTAATTGTTGAATGTTACTTTTCTTTATCCTGCACACTTTGCACAATCAATCTTAAGGGCTTGTCCTATAAACAAGATAAGGTGGGGAAGTCATTACCCTCCCTTAGCCCACAAACAATCTCCTCACTCACTAACCCAAGCCTAACTAAAAAATGAGTAGACGTTGGCCCTAGGGACATCTCGGACTCAATTAGGAGATTATTCTAAGGGGGAATGTATTAGAATTTGACTTCTGCCAAATCAGTGTCTAAGGAAAGGGATTGAGGGGCGAAATCCCGAATGCTAGTGGTTTGGCTTAATTAGGCCCGTCGCTTTTGCGCGGATACCTCTCACCAATCTTGCCCTGACCTGGCTGATTAGCTTGTGGTCAAAGTCTGCATTATACCTCTCGTGGACAGTCTAACCAGTTAGGAGTCGTCTAGGTCAAAGGTCTACCCTAACTTAGTTTAGATTTTTTTTTTTTGCTTATTTGTTTATGTTTTATTGCATGATATGGCTTATAACAATAATTTTTTCAATTTTAATGGTAATCCATATTACACCTCTTTTTTAGATATTACCAATCCGGCATATCATAACTTTAACTAACCTAGTGTGCCGGATTGGTCTTATCCGAATCAATATAACCCATACCCCCAATCTTATGACCATAATTTCCAGAATAATTTCAACTCTTCACAGAGTCAATGAGGATTCACCTCCCCTGAGTCCAATTTTCAGCCAACTTGTCCTCTTTATCCACCTTATCCACAATATTTTCAAGATTCATACTCAGTTCCACCAGTCCAAAATAGAAAACCATCAATTTTGGAAATGAGTATGCGTGAGTCCAAACAACAATCACAAATCTGATGGACTCACAATTTCACCACCAATTCCAAAACAACACTTCATCTTTTCAAGACCAATCGCAACAAAACGATGAACCAATCAACTATGAAAAGATGCTTGAAGCCATGACTCAGGCTCAAAACGCTCATAATCATGACATAGATATGATGGTCCAAACTTTACGTTCTCATCTTTTGGCCAGTTCTGATGTTGCTAACCATTCTGTTAGAGCCGAAGAGTCATGTTGTTTTGGAAAATAAGATTCGATTTCGGCACAATCATTTGAACTTGCCCAAACTCCAAATTTTGAAAGTGACATTGACAGTTTGGCAGGTTATCCCTTTCCTGAAATTGAACTTGAGAATGAATATGATCATGAACCTCAACTTAGTGATTCAATTCTACTTCCTGATTCAATTATGACTCCGGTGTCTTCACCTGATTTCAATCTTTTTCCCGAGTCAACATTGGATCCTGTGCCAATTCATAATGAAATTGAATCGCCCATCTTTGATGATCATCATATTGAACTTGACCAATTTCATAATTTTGATAGTCCCATTGACAAATTGGCAAGTTCTCATTTTTATGAAATTGAACTCAATGAGAAATGTGACCTAGATTCTCAATTTTGTGATCCAGTTCAAATTCTCGAATCAATATTGACTCCTATTTTGTTACCCGACTTGAGTAATATTTTAGAGTCAGTTTTGATTCCCACACCTGTCATTCTTGAACTTGAATCACCAATATTAAATCACATTCCATTGTGAGAAAATGAATGTGGACTTGAGTTTCAACTTCTTGATTTGGACCCACTTCCTGAACCAATCTCGACTCTTGAACCTTTACTTGACTTAAGTCACTTTCCTGAGTCGGTATTAGTTCCCGTACTTCCTAAGTCCTAGTCAATCATTCTATCTTTTCACACTCCATTTTGGACAAGGCGGTTGACAAAATTGACTCTGAAATTAATTATGGAATTTGAAAATTAGATGGGGTTAAATTTTTAATAAAAATCCTTCATGTATACATCATTTTAGTGGGTTATATTAGAGAGATTTCTGGTGGGTTCCTCTGAACTCCATGCAAAGTCGATTGGGCCGCATTTCATGGACCAATCAGACCACCCCGGAACCACCACCTTAAAGTAGTATCTTTCTTCCCTTTCTTGTTTTTCATGCATCCATGCATTGATTCATACATTGAGGACAATGCATGAGATAGGTGTGGGGGAGGGTTCTAACATAACTTAGGTTTTTCTTTTTATTAAAAAAATAAATTTTTTAACATTTTCTTTACTTTTAAAAAACTTTTTGAAAATAGAAACAATATTTTGACATATTTTTGTAAGAAATTAAGTCAATTTTAAGGAATAGGAAAATCAAAATTAGGATTTCTTATACTTGATCAAAATAAGATTATTTGTTTAATTTTGGGTAGGAAGATAATTTGTCAAAGTAATTTAGTCTTGATCTTTACCTTGATGAAATATGCACAATTCATACACTTACACACTTAGGGTTCAAAAATAAAGATTCTTATGCCTTAAAAAAAAGAAAAAAGAAAACAAATATAAAAGATAAACAAAATCTAATTATTGATTAGCTAGGTACTTTGGCCTAAGCAAGCCTTAGTATTTATGTGAAAGATGATTAGATAAGTTTGAGAAAAATATATATTTAAAAATCCTCTAATTAAGCTGGGTATTCGTGCCTAATAAAGCATAAGTATTCACGCCTAAAAGCGGTTCATATAATAAAATTCTTAGTTTTGAGGCCTTGTTCGCTCGAGTCCTTAAGTCCTTGGGATGTTTTCTCACCCGGTGCCCTAAGACCGTTTGGTTTGGGAGTCACCGATCAAAGGCTCGTTACATGTGCAGATTAGAAAGCCTAATAAAACTAAGGAATAATACCACCAAAATATATATATATATATATATATATATATATATATATATATATATATATAATATATATATATATATATATATATATATATATATATATATAGGCATAAGAGTTAGAGTTAATGAACCCTTAGTCAAAATTTTCACGGTCACAAGGTGCATATGACTTAGGGTAAAGTAATGACTAGATGAGAAGTACAATTTGACCCCTTACTTTGATTGATAACAAATTTTTGAATAAAGACTAAGTTTAGGAATGAAAATTTCTGTTTTCCTATAGCTTATAGATTATTTAAATCTTACAATAATATTTCAAATATTTTTCTTTCAAAATGTGTTTTCAAAATACTAACATTTTTCTCTTTCTTTACGGATTTTGTGGGTGTAATCCACTGAAAACCCTCAAGAGACAAAACTCGTCCTCTAGGGGAAACCTAGAGGTTTAACGGCTTGTTGCACATGCTCTGTGCAATCGCGTGACCTGCGAAAGTGGTCTAATAATCCTTAATATAGTTTAGTTATTTTACTCGAGGACGAGCAAAAGATAGGTATGGGGGTGTGATCGGTCGCTAATAGTGCATATTCATTATTATATTCTCATACTTATTATAAAATAAACTTTACTTTTTTCTAAATATTTTTTAATTTATTTGCAGGCCCATTACTAAAGGAGAGGGAAGAGAAACGAGCCAAAAGCCCATCAAATTCTGATTTAAATCAGAATTAATTCGAAGTCAGTAAATCAGGGCAGATCAGGTCGTTTCAGATCGGTTAAAAATCAGTTAAAAATATATCTCTTCAAATCAATCGGTTAAGACAAAGATCAAAGGCCGTTTCGTCAAATCCAGGAGCTCAAACAGCAAATCCAGCCGGACAAAAGGGGGCAACAATCTCACGCAGCCTATTCGCCACCTGGATGTGGCCACGTGGCCACATCCTGGCCGCGGATCCGCGGCTCTTTGGTGGAGATAAGGGGAGCGTTGCTCCCCTTATCTCCTCTCGCCGCGGATCCACGGCTCTTTGGTGGAGATAAGGGGAGCGTTTGCTCCCCTTATCTCCTCACGCCTCTCCCCTCTGAGTTTTGCCTATAAAAGGCAGGTTTTTCACTGCAAAAAAGGACAACCAAGTAGAGAGTAGAACTTATGATAATTTGTAGTTTGTAACTTAGGTTTTTATTTTCTTTCATATAATTTTTGTTTTATTTATGTAACTGAGAGGAGAGGATACTTTCATGGAGGAATGAGAGCAAGCTTGTACTGAAGATGACACCAGCGTAAGTGATCTTTTCTTCTATTGTTATTTGAATCGAATCGAGGTTTCCTTTTCTTTTCTATTCTTGTTTTTGTTCGCTTTCCTCTTTTGTGTTTGTGGATCCAAATGAAACCGATAGCCTCGAAGTTGCCTTCTCCATGCAAGTGTCGTTGATGGCTTATGGTGATGGACATCCATTTCTATGGTAGTATAGCTCGCCCCTTCATTTCATAGTGCAAATTGGGAATGGGGAAGATCTCATCTGTCATGCTTCGCTCGCCTTCAAAGAAAGGTACATCGTCGATACAGGTGAAAGGTAAACAGGCGCCGAAGAGGTAAGTATGTTTTTTAGGTTTTAGTTTTTCTTCTTTTCTTGTAACTTTTAGTGTAGATCACCAGCACCATAATCGCCCAAAGCTCTTTCACTCTTTCAATTTCTTTGTACATATCACTTTTATTTTCTCCATCTTCTCATTCTACCACTTTCTTCCTAACTTGACTTTAACTCCATCTTTTTCATTTTCTTTTAAAAAACTAAAAGAAGAACTTTAACCATTCTTTGTAGCATAAGAGAGAACTTACTAAAAAACTTCTATCGCTAGTCCCTCCTTGTGGATCACGACCCACATAGTCACTTGCTATTGTGGTAGAATTGAGTAACTTGCACTTTTTATTCTTAGTTCTGAAATTTTGTATTTTGTGTGCAGGTATAACCTCAATCAAAGGTGAGAGAACAAAGGGAGACTCCAAAGAAGAAAGCAATTGCTTTCAAAGCTACTTCCTCCACCATTTACGAAGAAGATTCATCCGAAGATGGAGATGAAGACTTTGTCATGCTCATTAGGAGAGTGGGCAAAATATTTTATAAGAAGGGAAGATAAAGCAACTTCCGAAGAGGAAGGCATCAAGGAAGATTTGAAAAGAAGAAGGACGAGTTGGGTCCGTGCTTTCATTGCAAGAAGACGGGCCATCTAATTGCGGATTGCCCCTCATTTCAAGCCGCTACCTCTAAGAACGTGCATAAGAAGAAGGCAATGGTAGCCACTTGAGATGACTCAGAAACGGATTCCGAAGAGGAGATTGATGCCGCACACGTTTTCTTCATGGTAAACGAAGAGGAGACTTCCATGGTAAATCTCAAAATCTCTCTAGAAGATGATGATTTAACCATGGATGAACTTGCACAAGTTTTTGAAGAATTACAAAATAGATATGAAATTCTCTTGCACAAAATAAAAAAAGGAAAAAGGAAAATGACTTTTCAAAGAATAAGTTAGAAATTATTTTTAAAGAGAAAAATGACTTATCTATTTTTTTTTTGAGGAAACGAAAAAGGATTTTGATAAATATAAACTTGTTTGTAAGGGAAAAAGCCCTAATATTGTTTTTAACAAAAATAATTTTTGGATTTCCAAAAATGTATTGATGTTCTGAATACCACTTTGAAAAACTGTGCATTTAATATGAACAAATTTAATTCTATATTTTCAAAGGAAAAACCCTCAAAGAAAATAAACATCTCACACATACCTTGAAAAATATGCATAACATGCACATACGCATCAACATAAGCATGTTTTCATGTATAGCAAAGTGTACACATGTGCACATTGCAGCCGCAAAGGCCATTTAGTAAAATTTTGTTATACAAAGTTAAACATGTTAAACAAAAATATTTAGATTCAAGAAAGTACTGACCGTATAGGACCCAAAAAGATTTGGGTATCAAAGAACACACCAAACTTGATTGATATAGGTGTGTCATCCTTCTCCAAGACATAGGGGGAAATGGTGCCTTGGTGGTGGATGCATCGAAGCTCAAAAGATTAACTGTCATATTGCATCGGTATCAAGAAGCACCTATTTTGGAGATTGCCTATAATTTGGTAACTTCTTCATTTGAAAATTTATATTCTAACTAGATCTATATATGCATAAGAATAGCTAGATTTTCATGCTTGTTAAAATATTTTAAGTTGTGTTTACATGATCTGTGTTTGGCTTGTCTATACTTGAGTTAGTCCATTAACATTGTTTTTTTTTCTTTACTAGCCCATGAATTGCTTGCCCATGTTTATAGTATTTTCCCATGCTCACATGTTAGATAGATATATATGCATATATGTATACATAGATTAATTTTTTTCATATACATGTATATATATTTTGTTTGTATATCTATCATATGGTTGGGTATCACATTTAAACCATATTTTAGCAATAAATAAAGATAGCAATTGCGTGCCTCAACTCTTATCTAAAGGAATGACGAGGAGAAGTTTAGAACCTGTTAAGGGCATTCGGCTTCAATATCTTTTTTTTTGGTTAATATACGATTTAATTGTTGAAAAATATTTTTTAATGTAATAAAAAAATTATATATTTTGATATCATTTTTTTGTTTTTCATGCCTATAAGATTTTTGGTGTTATTTCTCTATTTTATGTATAAAAATATCCCAATTAAAATATTTTTCAAAGTTCTTAATTCATATCTTTTAAAACTGTTTTTTGGGTAGCCCCGATCGACCGACCGGTCGACCGAGTTGACCTGGAATAGGTCCGGTCGACCAAGGAAACCTGTAATACAAAAAAAAAATGGCTTAAGCTGGTCGACCGACTGAAACTGAGATGCTCTCGGTTAGGCCCCGGTCGACCGGGCGGTCGATTGAGTTTCGGGTATGCTGTGCCCAATTTTAAAACCCTAAATTCCCAATCTGTCTCACATTTTCTCCCTCTCTACTGACTTCGTCTTCTTCTCCTCCCTAATTCTCTTCATCCATCTCTCCCAAACCCTGTTCAAACTCAAATTATTCTCTAAAATTTATTGGACTCACCTCTAATCTTCATATTTGTTTGATTTCAAGGAGAAATTTCAGTCTCTTCAAGGTATAATCCCTAATTCTCTCAAATATCCTTTGTTTCAAATTTTTTTCTAGAAATCCTTCTTAATTTGTGCCATATACTTGGTTATCATCTTACTATCATGATCATGTCCAAAAGGCTTAGATCTGAGAAAGGTAAACAACTCGAATCCTAATCAAACCCCTTTGTCTCTCAGAATGCATCTCATAGTTTTTTTGTTATCCATATTAAACATGTAATTTTCGGTTAAACTGTAGTGCTTGCTGATTTTTAGCACTTAAATCTTACAAATATTTTGAACACAAGCTCTCTAGAATGCCTAGTCACCATCAAGGAACCTGTTTACCCTGAGCATGTGCATTATTTATACTATAATCTGACTTTTCAAAATAATCATATCAGATCTAGGTTTCTGGGCAAGAACATTAACATTTATTTAGATAGATTTACCCATCTGCTATATCTCTCCTGTGAGGGTATAGATATATATAATGTTGATATATATGATTTTGAATATCTTGACGGTGAATCTTCCCTCATCACATCTCTCTTACTTCAGATGATGATAACCCGACCTTAGTTAGGAACGCGAAGGTGATACATGCTCACCGCACAAGTCCTAACTAAGATAGTGTTCTATAATCTCCTGCCAAAATCAGGAGAATATAGTCATGCTCAGGGTTCTGCTCCCCTCTTGATCTATTGCCTTCTAAAAGACATTAGAGTTAACATTCCTAAGCTCATCATCGACTTCATGGTTTCTGAGCACCTCTTGATCCCAAACTGGAACTTACCATCTGGGATGCTCATTACTCAACTTCTCAAACAATTATAATTTGATCTTTCTGCTGAACGATCCATCGAACCATTTGTTGACATCAACATCACTCTACTAAAGAGGATGTGTTCTACGGAGCGTGCTCTTACTGCTCACCCCCTCCTATCATTCTTTCTGTTGCTCCTGGATCCTCTTAAGCCTCCTCAGCCTCTGTTGACCCATATGCAGCTCTCACTGCTTAGCTTCGTGAATATGATCTGAAGATGACTGCTCATTTTGAAAGGATTGAGCAAGGCGTTCAGAATGACCTGCAATATATCTGCTCATCTGTTGGCTACCTTTAAACGTGCATCGACGAGAGCTATAGTAGGAGCGCTTGGCTTGTTCCAAGTCCGAGAGGCCACGAGCAGCCTTTTGTTGCATCGAGTCCTCCATTTGACCCCTGGGTACCTCCTCCAGCTCCTTTCGAGGCACCAGCTCCTCCTGAAGATCCAAACTTTCAGGAAGAGTGACCCCTTTTATGTTGATGACAAAAATGGGGAGAGAGATTTTGTTGAGTTATCTAGGAGTTTTTATGTTTTCATATCTTTATTTATGTACTCTATTATGTGGACATGTAGTATTTAATGTTTGAACATGTGTTTTTATATTGTAGTACTTATTTTATGGTTTGGAACTTATTTTGAGGTTGGCATAAGCTTTTGTATAGACAAATTTCTTTTATGATATCACTAATATTTTTGAAAAGTTATGTATCTCTTTTTATAATTGATATTTGATACATATCGTTTATGTATGGTATGTGGTGTGTTTGTATTCTTGAGTATCCTTTGTAAACCAACCATTTACCAATTGATTTGGAGGTTGGAGGTTATTGGTTGGTTAGAGGAAATCGTTTGTGCATAAACCTTTGTAATTCTATATTCTTGGTATGCATAGATGGGTTGCATAGAGCTTAATAGATATATCTTATTCATATGCTATTATTGATGCATCTTACCTATATGTCACATTTCATATATGCATGTGTTTAGGGGGAGCTTCGCTTGAAGTCTCTTCCTAAATTATTTATGATAACTTCATGTGTTTTGTCATCATAAAAAAGGGGAGGTTGCTGGCCCAAAAGCCATTAGCCCTAGTTTTGATGATAACAAAACATATGTAGTTATGTTTTAACAATTTCATTTACCAAAGTTTTAGGTTAACTCTTTATTGCATTTCGGCTCCATCACAAGACTCACACGTTTGGAAGCTGTTCGGAAGGATTAGTTGTATTGAAAAAAGGTTTAGAATAAACCGTTGGTTGCCTTGTACCGATGATCAAGAACTTCGAATGTTTATGTAGGTTTACTTTGCTCCTTCCGAATCACCGTTCTAGCATAAGCTAAGACGGGTCGTATTCGCAGGGAGGGTTAGCGATAGAAGCATTCAAGGTTTGTATTGAAATTTTTGTGAAGAAAACGAAAGTTCTTCTTTGTTTTAAGAAATGGAAACTAAAACGATGTGGAAGGTGAGTGGAAAATCTTTGGGTGTTTTGTAAAATAAAAGAAGAAATGAGAATAAAGATGGAAGGAAAACGGAGAGATTTGAAAAAGAAGAAGTTTCCAAAAAAGAGATTTTTAAGAATAATATAAAGAGAAACCATGACTAACTAACATTATAATTTACTAACTTACTACTCTCGTTGGGTGATGCATGCCTCATATTGATTCCTCAGCAATGGTATGTCTTGCTTTACCAAGTCCTTGTGTTGTCCCATGTCGAAGGTGTTTCTCATCTAGGCTAGTTGCCTCCTTGAATCATTGGCTCCCTAGATAGATTTTCATTAGTGAAACAAGGATAGTCACTTTTAACGATGCTAAGAAACATACAAGATTCATTAGTCCATCAAAGCTATAATAAAGCGAGCATGAAATAAGAACTTGTAATGTAGTCATTGGCATAGTGAAGTGCTCCATCTTCATGTTCCATCACGGCACTTGTTCTAGAGACAAGGCTCTAAGTGAGGCTCACATGAGTCATATGGAGGGAAAACTTAGCATTTGCAAAGAATAAAAAGCAACTCATCTTCATTGGGAGTGATATAGACTTGTAATTTGCAAGACTTGAAAGAAGAAAGTATCTAATGAATCATATAAGTCAGCAATCACCCAAGAGTTAGTAGTTAGTAAAATTAAAAGTTAGTTAGTCATGTTAATAAATTAGCTAGACATAGAAATAAAGAACAAAAACAATTCATTGTAGAAGTGAAATAAAAGAAAGTAAAAGCTTAAAAGAAAAACAATGCACTAGAACAAAGAAGATGAAGATTGAAAGCTCGATCCTTGTATTGCGTTGTCACCGTCTCCAATTACAAAGATTGCTCACTCTCACTCTCTCTTTTCTGAATTCTAGAAGGAGAAAAAGAAAATTACATAAGAGACTAAAAGGAAAACCTAGAGAAACCCTAACAATTTCCCTATAAAAACAATGCTCTTTTCTCTTCCCTGATTACAGAGGCCCTAGGGGTCTATTTATAGTCTTCATGCGAGGAGGCCATCCTACTTCAGTCTCCGGATCAAACACTGAAGTAACGGCCTAAAGATTGCCGCGAGTCCGCGGCAAGTGCCGCGTTTCCGCGGCCGTTTCTTGGCCGCTACGCTAGCGGATTTTTGTGTCTTTCTGTTGCATCTCGTATCCCCAGTTGGATCTGGTAGAAACTGAGAATACGTTTTGGATCTTTTCAGACTTGGGCTTTTCTCTTGTGGGCTTCTTAAATATTCTTTTAATTCCTCAAAAATCACAATTGTTGGGCCTCTTTCTCCATTAGACATTGGACCTGAAAAAAGAGAAGAAAAAGCAGTAAAAATCAACTATTTATTCAGATAAAGCATAGCATGGTGGTAGAAAATGATGCATAAATGACTCCAATCAGAAGCCAAGAACATGTCAATCCTAGATCTAAACACATAGACGAGCTCAAGGATCAAGATTGCAAGAGAAGACTATATCAAGATTTGTATTTTTACTTTTTGCATTTTAGATATGATTTATAGTCGTTTGTTAAAATCAAGATGATATAGGTTGATAGCTCTTTTGGGATTGACAAACACATATCTTTCACATTCCTAAGGTGTTTTAAAAAGAGTTCAAAACTATTCTCTTTATCATTTTCAAAATTGAGTTTCAGAAAAATGAGTTTTGAAAAAACCGGTTTTCGATTTAGAAAAGTGTTTTTGCAAAATATAGTTCTGTCTTTTTTTTGTATTGATCCATGATTACACACTAGTTCTATCAAGTCCCTAGAACTTTATTTTGTGTTTAAAAACAAAGTTTATTTTTATCGGAAAAAGATTGGGTTTCAAAAAGATCTTCAAAACAAGTTTTTGGTCCAAGGTTGGTCGACCGACCGGTCGACCGTAGACAGGGCAAAATTGCTCTATCGGTCGACCGCAGGGTCAATTGACATGCGCAAAATTTTCCCAAGTGCATTGTGTGCCCTTCAATCGAACGACCGGTCGACTGACTGCAAGAGCTTTCCTCTCAGTTGGGACCGGTTGACTGATTAGTCTCTAATTTTGCATAATTTTTATCACATCCGCATATTTATTTGGTACAAAATTCTGCTAATAAAGCTTTGCTTGCTTGATTCTAGGTCCATGGTATGCAATGAAGATGAAGACCCTAAATCATCTTTTAATTGGTGATTAAAGGCCTATTAAAGATAGCCATTGACCTAGGAGGCTGATTCTGTCAAAACCAGGGGCTGCAAACTAGAAACCGGGTACAAGAACTGACAGGAGACAAACTGGACAGCGCGCGGCTCAAAGCGTCGCGCGTGCGGTCACCGTATGGCTGCGGAAACGCAGCCTAGGCCGGCGCGGCCACGCCCGCGTTTTGGGCCAGGGTTTGTCCCCTGGCCCCCCTCTTTCCTGGTGCCTATAAATACCCCCCTGGGGTTTTCAGAAGGGAGATATGCAGAGTTTTAGGAGTAGTTTTATTTTCATGTTGTAGTTTAGGGTAGTTTAGATTAGTTCTTCTTCCTCCATTGTATTTTCATTTTGTAGATCTTGTAATAGGGAGAGAGAGTGGTACATGCTTGGAATGCAAGAGTGCTTGTAATAGAATGTGACAATCTATGAAAGGTGCTCTCTTTACCTCTCAATGTTTTCTTCTCTCTAATCTCTTTTACATGTGTAGCTAACTTTTATCTCATGGCAACTAACTACTAACCACTAACTAGTCTAACTTCTTATTTGATATTCCATATGAATCCAATAGTCTCGATTTGGCCTTGCTCTTGCAAGAGCCATTGATGGCTCATGATGATGGATCTAACACTCTAGCTTCCTAACTCTCTAACAAACTAACATTACTTTACGTGCTTACTTTTAGTTTTTATGGTTTAAGTGTAACTTGCACTTGTTTTGTTGAGTTGGGTTGTGATGAGTTACATATGAGTCATACTTTGAAAAGCTCTTGAACCAAGGATTAGTGATGGCTAATGATACATGTGAGGCAACTATCACTAAGAGGTTAACGTGTTGGTGGAGTCATTAGTAGTTAGTAACCGTGAGTTCACTCTGTTTTTCACTTTGTTTTAGAAATATCAAAACCACAAATACCATTCTTTTCTATGTTTCCCACTTCTTCGTATTTCACCGTACTTCTCTTTTCATTCTTTCTATTCCTTTCTTTTCATTCTTTAAAACTTTGAAGAACCGTTAATATACATGTGAACATACCGTGTAAGCTTTTATCGCCTCCCGTCCTTATGGATTCGACTCGTTTTAGCCTCTATGCTATAACGGAATATCGAGGAAGCCAAAGCACACACACTCCAAATATCAATTTCAAAACACTTTGTGCGCAGTTATCCCCGATCAAATTTTGGCGCCGTTGCCAGGGATGGGAATAGTTTGATTTCACGTTCTTGTTAACCTTTCTTCTTTATTTTTGGTGTGCAGGTTAAATTTTTAGCGTTGCAGAAGTCCACACTTGCTCTTGTGTGGTCGGGTAACCTCTTATATATTCTTATATTCTGCTGCTAATTTTTTTTATATTACCTGTACACTGTAAATAATTTTAAGAATTAAAATATGGTAATTGGATGCTTTAAAATGGTTTAGACATTTGCATCACCCCTACCTATCTTTTGCTCGTCTTCGATCAAAACAACTAAACAAAAAATTATTAGACCACTTTCGCAGGTCACGCGATTACACTGAGCATGTGCAACAAGCCGTTAAACCTCTAGGTTACCCTTAGAGGACGATTTTTATCTCGTGAGGGTTTTCAGTGGATTACACCCACAAAATTCATAAAGAAAGAGAAAAATGTTAGTATTTTGAAAACACATTTTGAAAGAAAAATATTTGAAATATTATTGTAAGTTTTAAGTAATCTATAAGTTATAAGAAAATCGAATTTTTCATTCCTAAACTTAGTCTCTATTCAAAAATTTGTTATCAATCAAAGTAAGAAGTCAAATTGTACTTCTCATCTAGTCTATTACTTTACCCTAAGTTATATGCACCTTGTGACCGTGAAAATTTGACTAAGGGTTCTTTAACTCTAACTCTTATGCCTTATATATATATATATATATATATATATATATATATATATATATATATATATATATATATATATATATATATATATATATATATATAGAGAGAGAGAGAGAGAGAGAGAGAGATAGACTTGTATCCTTTCAAAAGGATTTGATCCGGATCCTTCCCACTCAAATTCAACCCTCCAACATTCGAATACAAGATCCACTCCGTTGAAGTTGATCTATACTATTTCAAGTATCTATAAACCAAAAATCAAGTGTTTTAAATACTTTTTGCCTATCCATCAAGTAGGGGAAAAACGGACGGCCTAAATAGTAAGTTGGTTAGTTTAACGGTGTAGAACATTTAAAATCTAACAAAAATTAGTTTATAGGGGTTTTTAAATGTTTAGATCATAATGAAATGGCCGGATCGAGAATTTGTATGTCTAAAGACATAGATCTAACTAACTCACTACTTTCGGCCGTCCATTTTGCGTCGCTTGATGGATGGGCAAAAAGTATTTAAAACACTTGATTTTTGGTTTATAGATACTTGAAATAGTATAGATCAACTTCAACGGAGTGGATCTTGTATTCGAATGTTGGAGGGTTGATTTTGAGTGGGAAGGATCCGGGATCAAATCCTTTTGAAAGGATACAAGTCAGTCTATCTATCTATCTATATTATATATATATATATATATATAATATATATAATATATATATATATATATATATATATATATAGTTTGGTAGTATTATTCCTTAGTTCTATTAGGCTTTCTAATCTGCCCATGTAACGAGCCTTTAATCGATAACTGTCAAACCAAACGGTCTTAGGTCACCAGGTGAGAAAACACCCCAAGGATTTAAGGAGTCGAGCAAATAAGGCCACAAAACTAAGGATTTCGTTATATGAATCACGTTTTGGCGTGAATACTTATGCTTTATTAGGCACAAATACCCAGCTTAATCAGAGGATTTATATATATATATATATATATTATATATATATATATTATATATATATATATATATATATATTTCTCAAACTTATCTAATCATCTTTCGCATAAATACTAAGGCTTACTTAGGCCAAAGCACCTAACTAATCAATAATTAGATTTGTTCATCTTTCATAGATATATTTTTTTTCCTTTTTTTTTTTTTATAAGGCATAAGAATCTTTGTTTTTGAACTCTAAGTGTGTAAGTGTATGAAGTGTGCATATTTCATTAAGGTGAAGATCAAGACTAAATTACTTTGACAAATTATCTTTCTAACCTAAAAATCAAACAAATATCTTATTTTGATCAAGTTTAAGAAATCCTAATTTTGATTTTCCTATTCCTTAAAATTGACTTAATTTCTTATAAAAAATATGTCAAAATATTGTTTCTATTTTCAAAAAGTTTTTAAAAGGAAAGAAAATGTTAAAACTTTTTTTTAATAAAAAGAAAAACCTAAGTTATGTTAGAACTCTCCCCCACACCTATCTCATGCATTGTCCTCAATGTATGAATTAATGTATGAATGCATGAAAAAGAAGAAAGGGAAGGAAAATACTATCTTAAGATGGTGATTCTGGCGGTGGTCTGATTGGTTCATGAAATGTGGCCCAATCGATTTTGCATGGAGTTCGGAGGAACCCACCCGAAATCTCTCTAATATAACCCACTAAAATGATGTATACATGAAGGATTTTTATTAGAAATTTAACCCCATCTAATTTTCAAATTCCATAATTAATTTCGGAGTCAATTTTGTCAACCGCCTTGTCCCAAAATGGAGTGTGAAAAAATAGAATGATTGACTTGGACTTAGGAAGCACGGGAACTAATACCGACTCAAAAAGTGACTTAAGTCAAGTAAAGATTCAGGAGTCAAGATTGGTTCAGGAAGTTAGTCCAAATCAAGAAGTTAAAACTCAAGTCCACATTCATTTTCCCACAATAGAATGTGACTTAATATTGGTGATTCAAGTTCAAAAATGACAGGTGTGAGAATCAAAACTGACTTTAAAATATTACTCAAGTCGGGTAACAAAACAAGAGTCAATATTGAATCAAGAATTTGAACTGGATCACAAATTTGAGAATTTAGGTCACATTTCTCATTGAGTTCAATTTCATAAAAATGAGAACTTACCAATTTGTCAATGGGACTTTCAAAAGTATGAAATTGGTCAAGTTCAAAATGATGATCATCAAAGATGGGCGACTCAATTTCATTATGAATTGGCACAAGATCCAATGTTGACTCGGGAAAAAGATTGAAATCAGGTGAAGACACCAGAGTTATTATTGAATCAGGAAGTAAAATTGAATCGCTAAGTTGAGATTCAGGATCATATTCATTCTCAAGTTCAATTTTAGGAAAGAGATAACTTGTCAAACTGTCAATGTCATTTTCAAATTTGGAGTTTGGGCGAGTTCAAATGATTGTGATGAAATGGAACCTTGTTTTCCAAAACAATATGACTCTTCAGCTCTAACAGAATGGTTAGGGATATCAGAACTAGCCAAACGATGAGAACGCAGAGTTTGGACCATCATATCTATGTCATGATTACGAGCGTTTTGAGCCTGCGTCATGACTTCAAGCATCTTTTCATAGTTGATTGGTTCATCGTTTTGTTGAAAAGATGAAGTATTGTTTTAGAAGTGGTGGTGAAATTGTGAGTCCATCAGATTTTGTGATTTTTATTTGGATTCACGTATACTCATTTCCAAAATTGATGGTTTTCTATTTTGACTGGTGGAACTAAGTATGAATCTTGGAAATATTGTGGACAAGGTGGATAAGGAGGACAAGTTGGTTGAAAATTGGACTCGGGGGAGGTGAATCCCCATTGACTCTGTGAAGAGTTAAAATTATTCTAGAAATTATAGTTATAAGATTAGGGGCATGGGTTATATTGATTCGGATAAGACCAATCCGGCACACTATGTTGGTTAAAGTTATGATATGCCGGGTTGGTAATATCCAAAAAAGAGGTGTAATATGGATTACCATTAAAATTGAAAAAATTATTGTTATAAGCCATATCACACAATAAAACACAAACAAATAAGAAAACAAAGAAAAAAATTCTAAACTAAGTTAGGGTAGACCTTTGACCTAGATGACTCCTAACTGGTTAGACTGTCCACGGGAGGTATAATGCAGACTTTGATCACAAGCTAATCAGCCAGGTCAGGGCAAGATTGGTGGGAGGTATCCGCGCAAAAGCGACAGGCCTAATTAAGCCAAACCACCAGCCTTCGGGGTTCGCCCCTCAATCCCTTTCCTTAGACACTGATTTGGTAGGAGTCAAATTCTAACACATTTTCCCGTAGGATAATCTTCTAATTGAGTCTGAGATGACGTCTACTCATTTTGGTTAGGTTTGGGTTAGTGAGTGAGGAGATTGTTTGTGGGCTAAGGGAGGGTAATGACTTCCCCACCTTATCTTGTTTATAGGACAACCCTTAAGATTGATTGTGCAAAGTGTGCAGGATAAGGAAAAGTAACATTCAACAAGCAAATAATCACTCAAGAATATTTCCTAAACTATATGCCATACAAACGTACCTTTTACTCCAGCACTCTTCAACAGTAATGTAAAATGTAAACGAATTAGACACGTGCCTAAATGCAAAGTCTAAACTATTTTTAGCATTTAACAAACATCATTTTACTGTTGAGGTTAGAAAGGAAGTACAGTGAGACAAATAAGGAAACTAATAGGCACAGATATTAAACTTTGCAATTCAGCTAACTTGCAAAAATACAGATTAGTAGTTCACTCAGATTGTCACAGGAATGTAGCAAATCTGAGGGCTTCTTGGCTCTGCTTTCTTGAGCAGAGTCCAAGGCCACTTATATGTCCACTGCAGCAAAAGTTCTTATTGTTAAATCTGTATACCAAAAATCAAGAACAAGGTTAACCAAAAATGTAAACTTTAATAAGAATTACTTACCGTCCCTCCCCGGCAACGGCGCCAAAATTTGATTGTAAAATGAAAGAGCAAGGATTTACCATGTAGCTTTAGGCTAACGGGCGTGTCCACGTGGAGGAATGCGATGAAAGTTTTTCGGTGTTTTGTTTAGAAAGCTAAGAATGGTGCTAGTTTTTTAGTTGAAAAGAGAATGGAGAGAAGGGAAGTGACTTAAAGAAAAACTTAAAATTTAGAGAAGGCTTTGGAAAAGGTGAATTTTGTATAAAGTTTGAAAAGTGATTTGTTATTTTTTATAAAGAAGAAAATCTGGGCTCACTGTCTCACTACTCAATGATATGTTCTTCTATTGAAATCCTTAGTGCCTCAACTTGATCATAGGCAAAAACTCAAGCTTTAGTTTCAAAAGTTTTAAGCAAAAAGCATAAGATGTTTGGAAAAGTTTAATTTTTTTCTTAAGAAATCCTCTTGAACTGAATGTTAAATCATCAAGTTTTAATTCAAGTATGAAATAAAAATAAGTTCAAGTGATATTTTAAAAGAAGTAGAAGCTTAGAAATCCAAACCCATCCTCATGTGCCTTCAAGAACACTTTCAAAAAGAAAGGCTTAGTTTAGCCATGCAAATGATTCCATTGGATTATTTACATCAAAGCCATTCAAAAACAAGAGGGATCGAAGAGAAGGACGATAGTGATCCCAGAAAACAAGTTTAGCTACTCATGAATAATACAAAACTAGACATGAAAATAATACAAAACATACTCGTGAATTGGAGTGGAAGAGGAGAAAGCTTGATCCTTATTGATGTCACTTCAACCGTCAGATTACTATCACTCATTTCCTCTCTCTCACTGGTATTTGACTAAACTACAAATTAAAGAACAGAGATACAACTTCTCTACACTATCTAACAAAGAGCCTAAACCTTAAAAGTTACTCAATTCTACCGCAATAGCAAGTGGCTATGCGGGTCGTGATTCACAAGGAGGGACTAGCAATAGAAGCTTTTTATTAAGTTCTCTTTTAGGCTACAAAGTATGGTTAAAGTTCTTCTTTAGTTCTTTAAAAGAAAAAGGAAAATGGAGTTAAAGTTAAATTAGGAAGAAGATGGAGAAACTTGAAATGATATGTACAAAGAAATGAAAAAGGAGTGATAAAAGAAGTGGTAGATTGTGGTGTTCTAAACTAAAGAATAAAAAGAAAAGAATCTAAAAGTTACTTACCTCCTTTGGCCAAATGCTTATCTGAATCTTTTGCAATGAAGTTACCTTGAAGTGAGGTGATCAACGTATAGCCCATAAGAGTTGATTCCCGTCTCCTCTACATTATATCATCAAGACGTTGCAAGTATGAAGTGATATAGAATGAAACTCAAAATCCATCGTCATGAGCTATCAGTGGTACTCGCAAAGGCAAGACTTTTTCGATGCTTTAAGACTCACTTGGATAGCAATTGGTACCAGAAGAAGAAAAATAGAGAAGAAGAAGAGAAGAACAAAAACAAAGTACATACAAAAGGAAAACTACAGATTCAATTTTATAACAATAAGAGAAAAGAAGAAAATCTTACACCAGTGTCACTCTCAGCACAAGCTTCGTTCTCATTCTCCTATGAAATTCTGATCTCCTCTGATTTACATAAACTAAACCTGAAAATTACATGAAAAGAAAAATAAAACCTACACTACAAAGAATGAAAAAGTGGACTGAATTCTATCTCTGCATGGTAGTCTCCTGTATGCTCTGAAAATCCCAGTATTTATAGGCAAAACCACCCTATGAGAGCGTATGAAGATAGGGGGAGAACGCTCCCCCTAACTCTCTAATAAAGCCACGAAAACTCGGCTTTGGCGCGTTTTCGCGGCCAGGGTGTGGCCACCTGGCCACACCCTATTGGTGGTACTCCACGGCTTCTCGATTTGTATTTATCTTCAGCTGGATTTGCAGTTTAAGTCCGGGATTTTGACGAAATGGCCTTGATCTTTGGCTTCAACCAATTGATTTGTAGGGATTTGTTCTAACTTATTTTCAACCGATCTGAACCGACCTGATCTGCCCTGATTTACTGACTTCGAATTAATTCTGATTTAAATCAGAATTTGATGGGCTTTTGGCTCATTTCTCTTCACTCTCCTTTAGGAATGGGCTTGCAAATAAATTAAACAATAATTAGGAAAAAGCAGAGTTTATTTATAATAAGTATGAGAATATGATAATGAATGTGCAATATTAGCGACCGATCAAAAAGCACATTCCAAGGAGGTCCAGACCGGTTGTAACCAAGAGGTGTTAAAAATCCCTACGTGTACTAAGTCGGTAGACTAGGTCATGAACCACTTCATCTTCCATGACATAGTTATCAATTGAAAGAAAGAGAGGGGGGAGTGTTATTTGCTTGAATAAAGATAATACTTCTCCTCCCCGATGGTGAAAATACATTGACCCTCCTTGGCGAGCAATTATTAGTCAGTGTTAGGTGCTACATCCCCAAACATGGAATTAAACTTCTGATAGACCTCCCTGTTATGGTCTTCAAGTACAAAGGTAGCTAGAATTCTCCTCGAAGTTTGCTGGTTCACTGGGAGGATTAGTGCATGTCATTCTGGCATGCTCTTATCACTAAAAAGCAAAGCCTGCCCCTGAAATTAGAGATACGTGCTCCCATCCATCCCCCTCACTGATCCAAAGAGACTGTTCGATAGCGGAGAATGTAGTGCACCACAAAACAGGCAAAAGCAAACATGTTAGCATCGTGAAGACTAAACATAAGAAATCAGAGACATAGTCTTTCAAGCTTCTAAGTCTTAGTTGTGCTTAAAAGGCTACTAAGGCTTAACTTCGCTCAGAGTAATCAAGACCTAGCCTTGCCTAGTTAGTTATAACCGACTTAGCATAGGCTCCTAGAGCCTTACTTCAGTAAGAAAAGCTAAGGCATAACTTCGCCAAACAAGCACAAGCTTGCCTCGCTTGAAAGACGAGGGCATAGCTTCACTTGAAAGGCTAAAGTTAGTCTCACTTGAAAGGCTAAAGTTAGTCTCACCTAAAAGGCTAAGGTGTAACTTCACCTGTGAACAAATCAGACAGACTAATAAGTCTTAACTTCGCCCTAAGGCTAGCTTCGCGCCTTGTCAAAGGACAGAACGCAAAAGCCTCAAGGGCTAGCTTTGCCTAGGGGCTAAGAGAAAACTCTTCAATTCCAACTTCACAGAGCGAAATCAAAAGAAAATTAATTTCCTTAGCTTCGCCCTGAGGCTCGCACTGTGCCAAGAGAGAATGCCAAAAGCCTTAAGGGCTAGCTTCGCTTGGAAGCTTGAAAGGAAACTCTTCATTTTCCAATTTTCGAAGCCAAAGGGAAATCAATTCCCTAAAATCAGAGGAGCTAAAATTAAAGGCAGTTGAACTCCCTAAGATCACCAATCTCTACCGGATCTAACCAAATTAATGGGAAATCAGCCAAGATTGGCTCAAGAAAGAGATCAAAAATCTCTAAGAGAGTAAAACCCTACCAGTAATAGGCCGTTTGATGGTCGGAGGGGCGGCAATCACTACCATAGAGGAAGCAACCTTTTTCCCTACGTGTTATTTTGGTGCCATGGATCATGAAGATTATCTTGAAAAGATGAAAGGCCAAAGAGAAGAAAGAGATTTTTTTTCTTTGAAATTGCTTGAAAATTCTAGAGAAGATGACTTCTCTAGAGCTCAGCCAGTTGGCTTATATAGGCAATTTTGTGCCTAGCCTCGCCTCCTCAAAAGGAGTGCAGGCTGTCATTTCAAAGAAATTGAAATGAAAAACTGGAGGCTAACCCTCTGCAGCGAAGCTAATAGCTTCGTTCCCTTACTAGCCTCACACAAGCTAAGCTTTTCCTCATAGGCGAGCTACTTTAGCCTTGCCATAGGCTAGTTTCGCATGGAAATTTAATCTCGTAGTGGATTAACTTAGCACGAAGCTTTAGCCTCGCGGTAGGCTAGATCTGCATGGAGCTTCTAGATTGGCCAACTTGGCCATCTAACTGAAAAGTGCATTTTGCACTAATTCTAATCGACTTTCTTGACCTAAGAAATGTCAAATTTTAGGTCACGAGCTATAAGTTTAAAGTATTTCAAAATTCGTACCAATCTATTACGGATTTACAAAAACTTTGAAGGTGTTTTGTAACCCGGATTAAGAGATACTTGCTTCTTAAGTTATCTAGAAAGGATAATTTTTAAAATTCAGAGTTTAAATGAAGATTTTGAGGATAAATAATCCGATGGATGGACAAGGTAAAGCTACACACCAAAGCGCATACACAGAATCCCTCTTTTTGTTGCAGTTTCTTCTGAAAAATCACTGATCGCGGCTTCCTGTTAGAGACTTCTTTGGCGGTTGGGTATATAAGTTCGACTGGGATTTTGCCATCTACTTCTCCTATAAATACCACCAAAGAGGTTGTAGAGAAATCTATCTCAGAGATCAAAACTTAGGATTTTTTTAGTTTCCTTTATTTCCCAAATTTAGCTTTGTAATTCTAGGATTTTAGTTTTTGAAGAAGAAAAGCCATTGTACTTGGATCGTTACAATTCAATAAACAAAGTTTTATTTTCTCTCATCTATCTTGTTCTTTCTATTTACTTATTTTTTAGTTTAAGCAATTCTCTTATTAATATGCTTTGTTTAAATTTAATCATGAAGAACTAAATACAACTTCATGGTTTGCTAATCTCTTCATCACTACTTCTACTTCTATGATTGCCTAAACTGATTGAATCCATGCACGCTTAAAACCCTAGAACTAGATAATATTTTTGAAGACTTATGATGATAAAAAGTAAACTTGATTATTGTTAATACCATTAATAGTTTTGCTTATTTTATACTTAGATGGCTTTGATAGCTTAATGTTAAATCTAAATAATTTTTCTTAGGTTGTGTTCAAAAAGTTTTGATAATCTAATGTTGAACTTTGGCTAGTGCGTTTCAATTAGGGTTAGCTTTTCATCTTATATATCTTACTTGAAGTAGATTTTTCTAGGAACACTTTTATGATTCAACATGATGTTTAATCTTCATGGACTAATAAGTTAGTGGTGGTAGATGACTAGTGGACTATGATCATTTCTCATAATCAAGACAAAACCAATCTTTCTTCAAAATCAAATTCTTCCTTTTAAGAACACTACTATGTCAAAACACTTTCATCGCATCTTTCCCTGAAGATCGACCCATATAGCCATTTCTATAATGGTTAAATTGCAGGATTTAGAGTTAATTACACATGAGACAAACACTTTCCTAAATTCTGTCCTTTTACCAATCAATAAGCTCAAGGCTTCGAAAGCTGAAAATTTTAGTTAAAAAAGCTTAAACAAATAAGAGATTCTTCTTTTAGTTCCCAAACTTTCAGAGATTCACTGCTCTAATCCTCTAAGGCTAAACTCAGGGTGCTAATACCTTAAATCTTTCATTCTCGAGAAATTTTTGAAACCAAACGAGAAGGAATTCCCAAACAGTAGTACTGAAAGAGTGATCACTTGCATCGTCAAAGGACAATGTGATCATGTTGACTAGACTCCTATCGACACACTTCTTTAAAAACTTTAGAAGAGAACACTTGTAATTTTCTTTTAAAATTACTTGTAATCTTCTTCATAGTTTTGTAAGTTTTCCCTTTTCAAGTCCATGAAAAACAAGAAGGGGAAATTAGAGGAAGACTTCCCGAAAGAATAGAATAAAATCCCGCTTAGGGAAAAGGATTCCATGAAGGAATGGAATCGTTAAACGAATCTAACTTGATGATCAGAGGTATAATGTTAACGTGATCACAAGTAGCACTTATTTGATCGGAGGAATAGTGGTAACATGATCATGGATAATACTTCTTTAAAAATTTGTCATTAATTGGCATCATTAGCGTGTCGCTGATTGGATTTGCAAGATGATAAGCTCCATTTAAGTAGATTGTCTATACGACAAAAACTTCTTCTTATTTGGGTCAAAATTTGCCTTTGGTCTTATGTGTCATGACCATAGGTCAACTGACAGCTAAGACCAAGTCTCCCTTATTGGAGGACTCTCTCTTTGACCTTTTTGTTAAAAGCCTTTGAAATTTGAGCTTGATATAGCTTGATGCGTTGTTGAGCTTGTAGTCAATTCTCATCTAGTGCTCAAGCTCTTGGAGACTTAGACGATCATTGTGTCCTTCCATTATTTGGTTGCCAAAGTAACGCGGAGCGAAGGTATTTGGATTTCTAAAGGTATGATTGCTTCATACCTATAAACTAAAGAGAAATGTGTACTACCTGTAGGGGTCCAAACTGTTGTTCTGTAAGCCCAAAGACGTTTATTGAGCTTCTCTTTTCAATTTTTTTGCTTGATGAGATGAACTTCTTGAGGAGTTTGATGATGGTTTTTTTAACACATATGACAACCTATTAATGAAAGGGTTTTATGCAGTCAAAACCACGTTCTGTGTTCAGTACTGGTCACATAATTAAAAGAATAATTGACTTACGAATTGGGGACCATTGCATGGATCATCCTCCTGGGAACATCAAATCGATAGATGACATGGTGTTTGATGAAGTTAATAACGCTGATGGTTTAACTTCAACAAGCAATATAGCTTTCGCCCATTTCGAGAAGTAATCGGTTATTGCAAATGAACAGATGACCTCTAGTTGATGGAGGACTGATAGGTTCTATAACGTCAATTCCTCATGCTTCAAATGGCCATGAAGCAATTATGGGGTGGAGTAGCCAGGGGTTAGTGTATGAAATTCGCGTGGATTTGGCGAGCCTTGCACGTTTTGCATATATTCCACTGCATCGACGATTATTGTTGGCCAGTAATAGCTGAGTCTTCACAATCGGTCCTTCAGCTTTGGACTTGGTTATAAGCGCCACATATGTTATCATGGGCTTCTTTGAGTACTTCGCATGATTCTGAATTTGATAAGCAACGGAAGATTAAGTCATCGTATGAGCGGTAATATAGCATTTTTACCACTGGCTCATAGTAGAAGCGAGGGGATCTTCTTTGATGGATGCTGCCTCTTTGGGATCATCGAGCAATATGCCATGCAAAACATAATCGATGATGAAGAATCACCAATTTTGTAGATTCGAAGTTTGTTGAAGTCATATGAAACTTTGTTGACTTCTAGG